>JAAEAF010002378.1:0-121431 GCA_011037195.1 Triatoma infestans
CTTTACTTTTCTAAAAATCGAATGTTTCTAACATCCTATGAGGATTAAAACAGAAAAAAAAATCTATCATCTAAAAAAAAAAAAAAAACATTATTTTTGTCAATCAAATTATGTAATTTAATAATTTCCTTAAAATGTATGTTTGTAACTGGACATTATATTTTTTTAAATTTGTTATATTACTTTCTCTTACTCCTCCTAGTTAAGAGGAAGTATTGTAATCGTGTCAAATTTTTCGATACCGAGTTTTCACCGGAAATATTTGTTTTAAGGTCCCCCCCCCTGAATCCAAAATAGTGGTTTTTATAAGTAATGGTCTGTGTGTTTAACAGCATAGCTCAAAAATGAAAAACCGTAGAAAGTTGAAACTTAATATTCCGTTTAGGTAATCACCATGGGATCTGACAGTACGTTATCTGTCAAAATTCCACAACCGGAAGTACCCACTTTACTAGTTGTTTTTTTTTTTTATACTCAAATTAGCTCCTATTTTTTATTTTTAGCTCAAATTTATACTCTATTTTTCTCAAAAATAGCTCCGACGATTTTTTTTAAACTTGGTACATCAACTATACATACAAAGAGCTACAACTTTTATTTGAAACATTTCTTTTGGAAAAATTAATTTAAGGGCAGTTATGGGGGAGAGGTGGGGTTAGGTTTTCACCTAAAGTGCTATTTCAGTGTATTATACAATTCTGTCATCTAAATAATGTTAATTAGAATTGAATATATTGTTGAAATTCCGAGTTTGAAATAAATTGGATAACCGGAAGTGCGTTTACTTTAACACTTTATTTAATGAATTTTTTCACTTTTTAGCGATTTTTTTTTTTGTTAAAAAAAATGTATAAAAATTTAAAATTTAAATGCTGGTGTACGTGATTGTATAAGTCTTGGCAACCATAAGAACATTTATTACAGCCTTTCTGTTTTATACTTTCTCTTACTTCTGATAAGAGGAAGTATTGCGTTCGTGCTAGAATTTTAAATTTGTGTTTTCACCGGAAATACTTGTTTTCAGATTCTACGAATGTGAAAAAAATGGTATTAGCGAATGGTGGTGTGAATGTCTGTATGTATGTGTGTGTGATTTAGTAGAATATTTCAAAAACGAAAATTTATAGGAAACTCAAACTTGGTTATACCATTTAGGTACTACCACCGGATCACCAGACACGAAGATTTCTGGCAAAATGCATCAACCGGAAGTGCGATATTTTTTTTATTTATTTAATGTTTTTCAGTTTTTCGTGATTTTTTTCAAATACAGCTTCAACTATTTTTCTTTAAACTTGTATACTATCTACACACATAAATATCTAGCACTTTAATTTTTAACATATTCCCGGGAAATTTGATTTTTTGGGGGTTCTGGAGGGTGTGGGTGGGAACAGAGCGTTATGTTTTTCACCATTTCAGTATAATATTTGGTTTCCGCCTATATAATATTAATATACAGTAGAAGCATGGATAGAATGCCAAATATAAAGAAAATCGTTCTAACGGAAGAGCGATTTTACACAGTAGGATTTTGAGTTTTTCTCGAAATCAATTACGACTTTTTTTTTTTTTTCAAACTTGAATGCTTGGAGATAGATAGATAGAAACGTATCATTTTTACTTGAAACATTTTACTTTCTCTTACTTCTAGTAAGAGAACTATTGTAATCGTATCAAATTTTCAATATCGAGTTTTCACCGGAAATATCCGTTTTGAGGTCCCCAGAGTCCAAAAAAAGTGGTTTTTAGTAAATTATCTTATTATTGTGTATGACTAGCATAGCTCAATAACGAAAAACCGTAGAAAGTTGAAACTTAATATTTCGTTTAAGGTATCACTATGGGATTTGAATAGTATATTATCTGTTAAAATTCCTCAACCGGAAATTTCCACTTAACTACATGATTTTATTACACTTTTTTTTGCGTTTTTCTTGAAAATTGCTCCAACGATTTTTTTTTTTTAAAACTTGGTATACCAGCTATACATATCTACAAATTTTATTTGTAATATTTCTCCGGGAAAATGCATTTAAGAGTACTTTTATGGGGAGGGATGGGGATAAAGTTGTTTTCTAAAGTGCTACGTATTTCAGTTTATTAGACAATTCTATCATCTAAATAATGTTAATTAGAATTAATTGTTTTTTGTTGAAATTCCGAGTTTGGAAAAAAAAAAATCGAATAACCGGAAGTGCGTTTACTTTACCACTTTACTAAATAATTTTTTTCACTTTTTCGCGATTTTCTCAAAAGATGTTCTAATGATTTCCTTATAACTTCTTATATAAACTACACGTACAAAGATGTTCACGTTTTATTTAAAACATTTCTCTAGGAAATTTCATTTTAAGGGCACTTTTAGGGATGGAGTGATGAGGGTTATGCTTTTCTCTAAAGTGCTATCATAGTTGATTATACAATTCTATCATCCAAAGAAAATTAATTAGATATAAATAGATGGCCAAAACTCTCAAGTTTTGAAGGAAATTAGTAAACCGAAAGTGCGCTTTTATTGACTAGTTTTTTCAGTTTTCGACGAATTTCATTAAATTAAATTATAAAATTTGTCAGTTATAATTTTGAGAACTTGAGTAAGAGAAAGTTGTTTGAGTATTTCACACCAGATTTTTTTCTTAGAAAATTGATTAAAGGTGGGGGGGTAACTGGGGAGTGATCTGTTTAATTAGTTTAAATTAAAATTTGCACAAGTTTTCTTGGTTTTGACATAGAGCGGCGCCCCATCATAAGCTAATCATTGTAACGTTGGAATTTAAAAAAAAAAATCTAAATTATATTGTATTCATTAGAGTAAGAGAAAATTGCGCGAGGGTTTCAAATTAATTTTTTTTTTTTTTTTTTTTTTTTTTTTTTTTTTTTTTTAATATTTTGGTTTTCCGAATAATATTGAATACGAGCCGTGTCTGGATATGTGTATATGATAAACTGGCCCTTTGCCGCCTTTGAGTTTTGAGACTCCTGCCCTAAAGTGGTATTTCCATAAATGTATGGCTCTCGCACTTATTATAGTATAAGACTCTCGATTAAGTTTAAAGAAAATTTGTCAGAAGTACTAACCTTGCTTGGAAAAGCGGGTCATGTCTGTCATTCACGTCAGAACTTTTTTTTTTTTTTTTTAAATTAATTAATTAAATAAACAAGGTAAAAGGAGATGTATAATTGATTAGGATATATCGTTATCAAAAGCAAATAATTATTTCTTAGAAAAAATAAAATTAATATATAATTAAGTTTGGATCGTTTGTAGGATAATAATAATAAATTGTTTGATATGAAGAAAATTTTTAATCTAATCTACGTTGGAATTATTCTTAAGTTAAGAATCACGATTGTATTATGCTCATTGCAATAAACATAGTAAATTTAAAATAAATTTTAATATTGGTAGTATTTATTTATATATATTTATTTATTATAATTATTATTTCAGTTTATTTACTTATTGTAAAATTGATTACAGTTGTAAATTTCAAATAAAGGGTTTAAAAAAGAAGGTAATATTTAAATATTTACACAATTCAATGTTGTTGTTTTTTAAACACAGATCGCACTGTAAGATCTAATTAGAAAATAATTTTTTTGTTTACTTACATAAAAGATATAGTAGTGCGATGATAGACATGTTTCGGCAACTTTATGGTATTAGTTTTTTTTTTTAACCAAGAGAAGTGAAGATCCAATTGATCCGGGAAATTGAGCGTCCAAAGGGGGGGTTTCACGCGTGAGATTGTTAACGTACTTATATAGCATACAGTGTTGCTGCTGTGTTGTACACAATATCAAGTCTCACCACAGACTGACATCTACTTACTTTTAATATTGTTATAGAAACATTTCCCGACCAATAATAACAAGCTATACAACAATCTTCCACTACTTCTATTTTACCCGTAGGCTGCTTGTTATAATCCCACCCCAAGATATGTATGTATGTATGTATGTATATACACGTTCACTAAAGTATATTTGAAAAGAACCACAACGTTACCACCACTCTTCTCTCCATTTCCCTGCATAGGTCTACAAACTCCCTCCCCTCCCCACTCTTTCTCCACTATTTTGCGGTACAATCTCTGTTATCATTTGTATGTGTTTATGTAAAAAAAAATAAATAAATAAATAAAAGGCGGGAGATCACTTTCTTTTTCTTTTAATTCTGACCATATAAACCAAGCATTCCACGTATAGCTCTGGTGGTGACTTTTTGACCTTGCCATCTTCATTGGTTTCACCTTCTTCTCCGCCTCCCTTAATTCTTTAATCATATATTTTCTACACATATAATATATATAGCCAATAAAAAAAATATGTAATTTTACATTAGGTGTACACGTATATCCATCCCATAATATATTTAAAGAGAATATTTAATAAAGAAAATGATTTTGTAATTTGTTTTCTTTTAAGAAGTGAAACGTGTTTCAACACGTCACAATTTACCGTTTGATTTTTTTTTTTTTTTTTATAATTTTACTTTCTTTATTGCTATTTTATACTACATTTTCCTCATAAGTATAATTTATTTTTATAAAAATGGAAATTATCTAAATGATTATACTATAATAATGCTAAACAATATTGCTAAATTAGATGCGATCAAGTAAAAACTTTGTCTGAAATTCATCATTTCTAAATCTCATATTGGTATATTTAAGACACATAATAAAATGTTCTTTCACGTTTGTTTATTATAATAAATTGTTTATAATATTTTTTTATAACTGTTTTAATATTTACAATTTAGTTATTACTTTCTCTTACTCCTAGTAAGAGGAAGTTATTGTAATCGTGTCAAATTTTCGATATCGAGTTTTCACCGGAAATATCAGTTTTGAGGTCCCCTGAGTCCAAAAAAGTGGTTTCTTTTGCAAATGGTCTGTGTGTGTGTGTGTGTGTGTGTGTGTGTGTGTGTATGTGTATGTGAACAGCATAGCTCAAAAACGAAAAACCGTAGAAAGTTGAAACTTGATATTCCGTCTAGGTATCACTATGGCTACTGACAGTGGGTCATCTGTCAAAATTCCTCAACCGGAAGTACCACTTTACTTATTGGTTTTTTTACTTTTTTGCGATTTTCTCAAAAATAGCTCCAACGATTTTCTTCAAACTTGGTATATCAACTACACATACAAAGAGCTACAACTTTTATTTGAAACATTTCACTAGGAAAATTCATTTAAGGGCAGTTATGGGGGAGGGGTGGGGTTAGGTTTTCATCTAAAGTGCTATTTCAGTTTATTAAACAATTCTATCATTTAAATAATGTTAATTAGAATTAAATATGTTGTTGAAATTCCGAGTTTGATAAAAATCGGATGACTGGAAATGCGTTTACATTACCACTTTACTAAATGATTTTTTCACTTTTTCACGATTTTCTCAAAAATGGCTCCGACGATTTTCTTTAAACTTATTATATTAACTACTCATGCAAAGAGCTACAACTTTTATTTAAAACATTTCTCTAGGAAAATTCATTTAATGGCACTTTTAGGGGAGGGGTGGGGTTATGTTTTTCTCTTAAGTGCGATCATAGTTGATTATACAATTCTATCCTCCAAACAAAATTAATTAGAAATAAAGGATGGCCAAAATTCAGAGTTTCAAGGAAATTGGTAAAACGGAAGTGCGCTTTTACTGAATAGTTTTTTCAGTTTTCGACGAATTTCATTACATTTGGTACACAACCTATAAAATTTGTTAATTATACTTTGGTAACTGGAGTAAGAGAAAGTTGTGTGAGTGTTTCACACCAGATTTTTTTTCTTTAATAACAATTATATTTAAACACTGCTTTATATCTTAACTGTTCTTCGATATATTTAAAGATATTATTCTAGGACATTATTCCACGTTTTAAAGTAATAAAAACTTTATTCTTTAAAACTTCATACTTTTTTCATATATTTTAAGTTCAATTAGCCTCAATTTTTCCTTTCTCTTAGTTTTTTTTACTTTCCCTTACTCCTAAGTAAGAGGAAGTATTGTAATCGTGTCAAACTTTCGATATCTAGTTTTCACCGGAAATATCCGTTTTGAGGTCCCCTGAGTCCCAAAAAAGTGGTTTTTAGCAATTGGTCTGTGAATGTGTGTACTATATAATATGTGTGTATGTGAACAGCATAGCTCAGAAACGAGAAACCGCAGACAGTCAAAACTTGATATTCCGTCTACATATCACTGCGGGATCTGATAGTACGTTATCTGTCAAAATTCCTCAACCGGAAGTACCATTTTGCTGAGTGCTTTTTTTTTTCACTTTTTTGCAATTTTCTCGAAAATGCCTCGAATGATTTTTTTTAAATATCAACTACACATACAAAGAGCTACAAATTTTATTTGAAACATTTCTCCGGGAAAATGCATTTAAATAAAGGCACTTTTTGAAGACGGGTGGGATAAGGTTGTCCATTAAAGTGCTATTTCAATTTATTACACAATTCTATCATCTAAATAATAAATAAGAATTAAATATGTTGTTGAAATTCCAAGTTTTAAATAAATCGCATGACCGGAAGTGCGTTTACTTTACCACTTTACTAAATGTTTTTTTTTTTTTTCACTTTTTCGCGATTTTTTAAAAAAAATGGCTCCGTTGATTTTCTTGAAACTTCTTATATAAACTACGCATACAAACATCTACAACTTTTATTTGAAACATTTCTCTGAGAAAATTCATTTAAGGGCACTTTTTGGGGAGGGGTGGGGTTAGGTTTTCATGTAAAGTGCTATTTCAGTTTATTGGACAATTCGCACATCTAAATAATGTTAATTAGAATTAAATATATAGTTGAAATTCCAAGTTTTGAATAAATCGCATGACCGGAAGTGCGTTTACTTTACCACTCTTTACTAAATGTTTTTTTTCACTTTTTCGCGATTTTTTTAAAAAAATGGCTCCGATGATTTTTCTTGAAACTTCTTATATAAACTACGCATACAAAGATCTACAACTTTTATTTGAAACATTTCTCTGGGAAAATTCATTTAAGGGCACTTTTTTTAGGGAAGGGGTGGGGTTATGTTTTTCTTTAAAATGCTATCATAGTTGATTATACAATTCTATCATCCAAACGAAATTAATTAGAAATAACTAGATGGTCAAAATTCCAAGTTTCAAGAAAATTATTAAACCGGAAGTGCGCTTTTACTGAACAGTTTTTTCAATTTTCGACGAATTTCATTAATTTTAGTACACTAACTATAAACATTTGTCAATTATAATTTTGAGAACTGGAGTAAGAGAAAGTTGTGTGGGTCTTTTCATACCACAGATTATTTTTTTTCTTAAAGCCGCACAGAAAATCTTGTATAGCGTCGTCACCTGGCCTGGTTCTAACTGAACTATTCGGGACGTATGCGATTTAACTGGGAATGTATTTAAAAGATAAAAAAAGTGTACATTAAATAAATATCTTTATTTAAAATTAAACATAAAATCGATATCTGTCATATGACTGTTGTAACATGCATAGAATACGTTTTTTATATGTGATCAACAGCCCCAGAATCCCCTAACCCCACCGATCCCCTATATTTAATATCTTGACTAATTTAATATTAGAACTTCTCTCTCGAAAATCATTAAATCAATGATTCAGTAAACATTTGGAAACTCCCCCCTTTTTTTTTAAAAAAAAAAAACCTTCCTGCTTGAACAGGGGTCCAATATCGTTTTAATTTCCATGGAGCATGACAATTGATTTAGTAAATCTAAGATTTTCCACCAAATTATACATTATGAGAGGGGCCATTTTTAATGCTTGTCTGAAGGTTTTTGACCATTGTAGATCACAGTGGATGTCTCTATTAATCGAATTATTTACACCTTCTAAATTGCAAAAATAATGAAAGAAAATACACGCCTCAGTTTTTTATAACAATACAACCAGGAACAATTTTGTTTTTTTTTGTTTTTTTTTTTTCTTTTATGTTTCCTGTTCAATTATGAATGTTACCAAAACTTTACTTACTCCAGTGGATTGAGAGGTACTGTTGAGTAGAATAATCCAGGTTCCCAGGAGGCGGAGATTAGTATGAACTCCAAAAAAACTATTTATAGATAGATATCTTTGGTTAAAATAATTTTGAGTTTAATTCGGACCAAGATATCTCTGCTTGCTCGATCATATACAACGTACTTTATTTTACATAAGAACAACTCGGAACTACCGCTATTTCTATGTTGTCGCCTCCTTAATTTTTTACTATTAACATATTTTCCCTTCCTCCTCTTCTCTGTTGCTATGCGTTGTCTTATCTAAGTTGTAATCCATGTTCCTAAATGATGCGTGGGAAGTTAATTTTTCTATTTATTAATTTTTTTTTAAATTGTGGGAATATTATTTTAAAAATGTTTTGTAAACAAAAAAAGAACATATAATTGTTAAACTAAAAAAAAAAAAATAAACAAAAGTAATCTAGGTATATTCAATTTTTTTCTGCACTGAATAATGCTGAAATTGCTCTTTGATTGATTCCTCCGAATATTACTACATATGTACATATCTATTCTTTTAGACAGCTTTACATAAAATAGTGCACACATGTTAGCCGATATAACATATGTTTCGGTAAGTGTTGTGGGTAACCGCAAATAATATGATTGACGTCATCAATCATATAATATCTTACTGTAAACACCAGGTGGTTAGTTTTTATTGGATTAGTTTTATTGTTTATGATGTTTGTGGCGTACAAAATATTGCTTAATTTTTGGGGCAATCGTTAGCTAACATTTGCATTTCAATTATTCAATCATAATTATTAATAATTTACCTTCACGCACTATCATTTTCAATTGATGTTGACGATCGATCACTGCAGATATCGTCTTCTGTCGCTACATTTGAATGGGACTCGAGCGGTGTCCTCATTTTGCGAATAAGCGCAGCCAAAGTAAGTTTAAAAGCGTTCTTCTAGGTCACATAGTTTTTATCACCTCGAGCTTCAAAGGATTTTGTAGCAGGTATTCAGGTGACAGGGTTTGGAATTTGCATTATTCAACTACTCACAAAGGTGAGCATGTAAATGTTATTCTGTACAAGTCTGTGGTTTGTCAAGATATTCTGAAATGGACGAATGCCCTAAAAGTTTGATGCCCACAAAAGGACGCAAATGAAGCAAGATAACTTGGAAAAAATCCCGGATGTTTTCCAGCACTGCGGCCCTAACGTCCATTATTTTCATAGATGTTAGTTATGATAATTAGAAGCGCTGCTGAAATCATATATCATAAGATGGTAGGTATTTCTCAGTCAGCAGGGACTGTCTAAGAAACCTCGTTAAACTAGGGATCCAAAACGGTTTCTCGATTGGTGCCTGGGCTCTGAGAGCATTGGACGACATTACAAGGAGAATCACCTTGCTTATGTGGACTCTTCCAGGTTGAATCTTACTGTGGCATACTGAACTGTTAATGAGTACGATGTTTAAAACACGAAAGCCCAATAAATAAGTGTATGGAGTGAGTGTACTCTGTTAGTTTGGAAACACCAGGTCAAAGACGGGCGAGAAATTTATCAGATCGCCTAAAAATTTACACAGAACCATCATTAGCCGAAAGAAAAGACAAAATCACACCTGTCTCAGTGGATTTAGATTTGCAGCTATCCGCTTTGCACTTCAACGATATTGCCCGAAGACCCGAATAACTTTATGCACATTAAAAAAAAATTAATGGCCGTGAATGAATATACTCGTAGTATGTTGAACCATCTTTCTAAATAAACAAATGTGACCAGCTGACTTTTAGAAAAAAAATCTATAGCAGCTGTTCGATAAGTAGATTAAGTGAGCTTAATAAAATGCTAAATAAATAGTATAAATATATTAAGTATACGTACCGGTATGTAGGATTGAGATTTAATAATAAATGTTTATCTGTGATGAGACTAGAAAGAAGTGGGTTTATAAAACCTACGTTTATTTAAAAAAAAAAACATATAAAAATGTTGAACTTGTTTCGGTTGCATGACTCATTAATCCGAACAGTTAAATTACATATATATGGATGGTAAATTGTTTTTTATTATTAATATTCTTCTGAATACTGTGTGTGTTTGTAGCTTCGTGTTTCATGTACCAACAGTCGGCGTGAATAGTGTGTAGGTGTGTCAAGGTAAGTCTTCTCCCCCTACACATTCTACCAAGAGGTCGTTGTTCTGTATTGGCAGTTTTCACGTCTCTGTTTAGGAATTTCATTCTTTTACTTAGCTTATTTTCTTTTATAAAAACAATTGTACTGGGATTTACTTTTGAAAGCGCTTAATTGTAGTCTAGAAGACAACGCCCATTTTCTTAGTTTTAATGTTAAAATATGCCAGTATAACACACAAGTATAAGTTTTTTTGTGTAGTGTAGATAGGATGTATGAATATGATGCTTAAAGAAAATTGGAAGAGTTTTTGATAGAAAATAATACAGTAAAGTCGCAAGCCGGATTAATATAGATTTTTTGTCAAAAATGTGGTGGTGGTAAATGAAGGATCAGGTTTGAGTTTCCTGCAACTTTGGTTATATTGAGATTTTCGTCCTCCAGACTTATACTAAAAATGTTTGTAGCGAATGGTCTGCTTTTGTATATGTGTGTATGTGAACAAAAATTAGAACTTCGTTAATTCCTATTTACCAAATGGTTTCATTTTTTTGCGATTTTATCGTAAACGGCTACAATGGTCTTTCACTATCCATTGCTTTTATTTATAATATTTTTTTTCCGGGTAAAGTCCATTTTAGCGGGTTCTGGGGGACCCCATGTCAGTTATGGTTAAATTTTAACCGCCGCCACAAGCTTTAGGTTAGCGTAGTGTTGGCTGCCATACAGCGCCTACCATTTTTCTTTATCCTTACCATTTTTACTTTCTCTTACTCCTAATAGAAATTCCGTGTGTGTGTGTGTGTATGTATGTGAACAGCATAAGCTCAAAAATGAAAAAACCGTAGAAAGTTGAAACTCGATATTCCGTTTAGGTATCACCATGGGGATCTAACAATATGTCATCTGTCAAATTCCTCAACCGGAAGTACCACGTGACTAGTTAGTTTTTTTTTTCTCACTTTTTTGTGATTTTCTCAAAAATAACTCCGATGATTTTCTTGAAACTTCTTCTATAAACGAAACATATGAAGATTTACAACTTTTATTTAAAACATTTCTCTGGGAAAATTCATTTAAGGGCACTTTTAAGGGAGGGGTGGAGTTATGTTTTTCTCTAAAGAGCTATCCTAGTTGATTATACAATTCTATCATGCAAACAAAATTAATTAGAAATAAATAAATGGGCAAAATTCCGAGTTTCAAGAAAATTAGTAAACCGGAAGTGCGCTTTTACTGAACAGTTTTCGGCGAATTTCATTAAATTTCGTACACAAACTATAAAATGTTCCAGTTATTATAATTTTGAGAACTGGAGTAAGAGAAAGTCGTATGAGTATTTCATATCAGATTTTTTTCTTTAATAATACTCGTCCTTCAATGATAATTCTTTCCACTAATAATAATTGATGATGTGCATCGAGATAATTGTTGAAAAAAATCGGTTGCTTCCGAAAACACTATGAATGAACTAAATTCTCCTGACTGAGAATTTCTCTATACATCATTACATTGCGAAAGTTTTGTTCTTTTTTTTTCGCAACGAAATCATAAACAAAAAAAAATACCTGACCTTGAAGTTGAAGGAAAAGTTTTTATAAAAATGTCTTATAAAGAATGAAATGAATACAAATACATAATAGTCATCACTTTTATCTAGTCAACTTGACTTTCACTTATATAATCAAAATTTTCTGGTGATATTACTGTAAATATCTGGTTGGTGACATCTTCTCAGCTGGTTAAAATAATTTTTCTGGTTTTAATAGTTTTGAATCGGTTAAAATTGTAGAAGTATTATCCAGCATTGTTGATCCAACCCCGAACCCCCCACATATTTTCAAGCAATACTTTCTTTCTTATTTGTCCAGTTGAATTAGAAGAAAACAATTATAATAATTTCGAATTGGGGGGGGAGGGCTGAAGGAACTTTTGTTCCTGTAACACTGGAGTATATCCGGTGAAATAAATAATGAAACTTCTGTAAAATGATTATATTGCAGGATGTTATAAATTATAATATCCTCAATTTGCATATTCTTATAAAGAATATGTTGGAACTATTTTATGTATGGGCAAAATAATAATAATAATAATATGAACTTTTGCTTGGGAATGTTTTTGTAATTTTGTCTTTTTTAATTGAACTTGAAAGTTTTAAATTTTATCTCGGAAGTATTTTATTTTCATTTATGGAAACCAAGTTGGATTTAGTTTCTCTTAGGCCTGGTTTACACTAGGCAATGTGAGGCGAGTCTCTGTGTGATGAGGCCGGTGTTAGGGGAAAAAATATATACGTGTATTACTTTTCAAACTCTTTCAGACTAGGCTCACTGTAACTCACTCCACGTGCCCTGGAGCCTCGTGTGCCGATCAATAGCACAAGATTCGGCACAGAAGTGTCTCATCACGAAGACGTTAGTGGTGTGTGAGCATTCACATTAGTCACCCGGCACAATGAAGAAATATATAACCCCACCCGTCACCCAAAAATGTGCCCTTAAATAAAATTTCCCAAAGAAATATTTTAAATTAAAGTTGTAGCTCTATGTATGTGTAAGCTGTTGTATAAAGTTGAAAGAAAATCGTTGGAGGCCTTTTCGAGAAAATCATTAAAAAAAACTGAAGAAAAAAAAATGCAGGAAAGTGACACTTCCGGTTGAATGATGTTTACGAAAAGCTTTATTCTCAGTTCTCCTAGTAGCACTTTGAACGAAATATAACAAGAAAAACACCGATTTCCTTGAGTTTCAGAATTGTACATAAAGGAAAATACAAAAGTCTACATTGTTTCCCTCTCCTGTCCCAGGCCGCAAAGAGCCCATTCACAGAGCCTGTCCGTTCAAAGACTGAGAGACCCAAACTCCAGGCACACAGAGCCTAGTGTGAAGTAGGCCTCAATGTAAAAGAAGAATTCACGTTTTTGTGACTTTACAAAATTGAGGTTGAGGAAATATATATATATATTGAAAGAACCGTTGAGTACCAAAAAAATTTGGAGCGAAAGTTTCTCATGAATTTCTCTGTTAATTTAATTTAAAATTGAGAAATTAAAATCAATTTTTATATTTATATAACAATGCAGCAATCCAAGTTTAACGAAAATCCGAGAAAATTCCAAGGAACTTAAAAACCAATTTTTTTTTTTTTTAAGTCTTGCACATTCGATTGTCCGATTTTCTTTGAAAAGTAGAATTCTAGCAATTCTTCTAATGTATCTTAACATTATTATACCTACAGTTAGTAGAACCATAAATTGTATAGAAAAATATTTGAAATAATCATGAAGGCATTTATGTGTGTAGATAATAAAAGAAGTTTTAAAGAAATTGTTCGAGTTGTTTTCGTGAGAAATCATGAAAAAATAGTGTGGGGGGGGGAACAAGTAAAGTCACATCTCCGAGAGTTGATGGATTTTGTTCAGAAACTTCGTGTAATTGCGAAGCTTTTTGCAATTTTTCATTTTATGAGATACACATATTTTGTTCATGCACGCAGAAGATAAAAAGGAAGTTGATCGCAGTGTTGTATTATTTCCTTTCTTAACAGTAAGAGAAAGTAAAAATGTGTTGGTCCATTTTTTGTCTTGTAACTTTTTCAAGATTAATTTGTAGAGTAATATATTTGAGAGAGTAGAGTAGGCGATCTTTTTTAAAGCCTTTCTATTTTAATATATTAATTCAGTATAAAGTACGATTCTTTCGCCTATATAATAATAATGATAATAATAGCAACTAAACATCTAAATAAAATATATAATTATGTGTAATTTGTTTAAAATATTGTGGCAATTAACTTACTGTCGCATCCAAACGAATGTCAAATAAACGAGTCAAAAAAAAAAATGAATGAAATGCGTAAAAAAACAAATATGTCAAATTTGAAATTTCTGCGATGTTTCGCATATATATATATAATAATAACCCCATATTCGAATTCAGGGAAATTCAAAATGTGTATTTCCGGTGAAAAATCCATATCTAAAATTTGCCACGATCGCAATACTTCCTCAAGAGCAAAAGAAAGCAATAAAAAAAAAAAATCTGGTGTGAAACACTCACACAACTTTCTCTTACACCTGTTCTCAAAATTATAATTGACAGCTTTTGAGGATTTGTGTACCAAATTTAAAGAGATTCGTCGAAAACTGAAAAAACTGTACAGTAAAAGCGCACTTCCGGCTTACAAATTTTCTTAAAACTTGGAATTTAGGCCATCTATTTATTTCTAATTAATTTTGTTTGGATGACAGAATTGTATAATCAACTATGATACCACTTTAGAGGAAGCTGTAACCCCACCCCTCCCCTAAAAGTGCCCTTAAATGAATTTTCCCAGAGAAATGTTTTAAATAAAAGTTATAGATCTTTGTATGTTTAGTTTATATAGATAGTTTCAAGAAAATCGTCGGAGTCATTTTCGAGAAAATCGCGAAAAAGTGAAAAAATTATTTAGTAAAGTGGTAAAGTAAACGCACTTCCGGTTATCCGATTTTCAAACTCGAAATTTCAACAACATATTTAATTTTAATTAACATTATTTTGGTGATAGAATTGTCTAATAAACTGAAATAGCACTTTAGATGAAAACCTAACCCCACCCGTCCCCCATAAGTGCCCTTAAATGAATTTTCCCAGAGAAATGTTTCAAATAAAAGTTGTAGCTGTTAGTATGTGTAGTTGATATTGAAAGTTTGAAGAAAATCGTTGGAGCGATTTTTGAGAAAATTGCAAAAACGTAAAAAAACCAACAAGTAAAGTGATACTTCCGGTTGAGGAATTTTAACAGATGACCCACTATCGGGTCCCATGGTGATACCTAAACGGAATATCAAGTTTGAACTTTCTACGATTTTTCGTTTTTGAGCTATGCTGTTCACATACACACACACATAGACACACACACACACACACAATACATACACAGACCATTTGCTAAAAACCACTTTTTTGGACTCAGGGGACCTCAAAACGGATATTTCCGGTGAAAACTCAATATCGGAAATTTGACACGATTACAATACTTCCTCTCTTACTAAAGAGTAAGAGAAAGTAAAAAAACATTAGTAATGTGGTATTTCCGGTTGAGCGATTTTGCCCGATAAAATCCTTTGGATCTATTGGGGTTAACCAGTAGATTCCAAACAAGAATATAAAGTTTGAGTTTCTTTGGTTTTTAATTCACTTCTTTGAGTTTCTTTGCATACTCTCAAAACATGTATTTCCAGTTAAAATTCAAATTCATAAATTTGATCACAATATTTCCTCTAAAATAAAAGAAAATAAAAACCTTTCACAAAGGTTATCCATGCTATATTAATAGATTTTTATAAACATTAGACTTTCACTATTTAAGTATGATTAAATCAGCTGTTCATTATTGACCATTGCCTTCTATATTATATGAACTTTCTATGTAAAAACAAAACTGTATACACTATCGTGAAACTATTTGAAGTTATTTATTTAGTTACTTATTACATTGTTTACTATGGTTTTTTTCGAGCAATATAGCAATTTAGAAACTATTCTTTCCATACGTTTAGTAAAAGTCCAAGTTTAAGGAAAATTTGTTACTTATAATGGGTGAGGGGTGAATGACGTTTTTCTAACTAAGAAGTTCCCTGGAGTTTACAACCCATCCATATAAGTCGATTCACAAAACACGATATTATATTAATCTTGGACTCTGAAGAGTGTTACCATACTATGTCCCCCTTCATTCAGTTCAATTGTGAGCTTTTTTCGAAAACCGTAACCATGTTTTACGATATATTAATAATTTTACGTCACTAATAAAAAAATATCATATAAAGCTGCTGGATGCTAAGGTGCTCTATGTGAAATCGAAAGGGAAGATATCCTTGATCAGCACACTGACCAGCGTTGGATTCAAAAATTTAATAGTGGGTTATTAAATTTTTGCCTGCAAGGGGTATCTGTTGCATGCAGTTACTTGACGAATAGCGACGCCACGGGTTACCACAGCTCAGTACTTCGTCAGAACAGTACACAATACACTTAAACTACACACCCTTTACAGACAAGGCCAAACACAGTACACAAACTAGGGTCTCCGTCCCTAGTTAATTGACGAAAGGCAAGGGAGAAAGAAGGGATTAGCTAAGTGATAGCGCGCTGGACTAGCAACGTGGAGGTGCCGGGTTCGAATCCAGCATGCTGCCTTTAGATTTTCTCTTCCTAAGAGCCTCTACAATTTATTGTTCGGTGATAAGCAATGTTGTCTGTAGCTACAGAAGAGGTAGTGCATTGAGAAGGCTCCGGGTGGCACAGTAGATCTTCAGGTTGCAGTAGTGCGATAAATCCCCTACAACAATTTATACGACTTTAGAAAAAAAGACAGGTTTCAGGGAGGGTATCATCTGAAGTTGATTAGGCTTTACTGTAACCTTAGAGTGTAATCTAACCACAAATAATATTCATGACGATTTGTAAAGACATTGTTAACTGCCATCCCCATTCTGTAGGAAAGGTTAAAAGGATATGTAGGATAATGCCACATGAACTTACACCTCAACAGGTCGCCAGGATGGATACGTGGATACTTGCCAACTTTCTTTAAAAATCCATCTCTCATGCGAAAGTGATATGTGATGAGAAGTGGATTTATTGGCAAAATCCTAAGACGGGTGGTCAATGATTGGATCGGAGTCAAACGGTATTTCCGATTGGAAGCAAGAGGGCAACATGTAAAAGTCGAAAGTGTCGTGTGATTTCTGGAAATATTAAGGAGTAATTCATCAAGAATTCCTTCTCGAAGGATTTTTTATTCATTTAAATCTTGACTGCCAATTTTGGTCAGTTGCGAAAACAAGTTTTGTTCCAGCAAGATAACGTTCAGCCACGCACACCTCCCACGTTGCCAATCTAAAGAAAAAATTGAAGAATCGTTGGTGGCATTGAACTTCTTTTACATCCATCCTATAATTCTCAGTCCATGACACACTTTCTTTGAGGGAGAAAATTCAGATAACTTCACCGAAGTTGAAGCTGAAGTGCAGGAATTTTGTGATTTCAAATCTAAGAAATGATAGCAGCGAAGGGTCTCCAACAGCTGGGGCAAGAAAGTTGGTTTTCAACAGTCAAATCACAATGGGCTATATTTTGAATTTTAATAAAAAAAATTCATAAAACATAATAAAAAATTGAAGTTTTTTATTGAAAAAAATCTGGTGTGAAACACTCACACAACTTTCTCTTATTCCAGTTTTCAAAATTGAAATTGACCAATTTTATAGTTAGTTATACCACATTTAATAAAATTCGTCGGAGTTGTCGGAAACTGAAAATCTGTTCTGTAAAAGCGCACTTCCGATTTGCTAATTTTTTTGAAACTTAGAATTTTGGCCGTCTATTTATTTCTTAATTACTTTTGTTTGGATGGTAGAATTCTATAATTAACTATGATAGCTCTTTATAAACATAAATAAACATAACCCTTCCCCTCCCCTAAAAGCCCCCTTAAATGACATTATCAGGGAAATGTTTCAAATAAAAGTTAGCTCTTTATATGTATAGTACACTGTCACCCTTACCCACTTGTCGGATCCCATTGGTGATTGGTGGTTAAGTATAAATACTTAAACAGAATATCAAGTTTGAACTTTCTACAATTTCTCATTTTATAGCTATGTTGTTCGCATACACAAACACACACACACCATTTGCTAAAAACATTTTTTTGGACTCAGGGGACCTCAAAACGGATATTCGGATATTTTCTGTGAAAACTCGATATCGAAATATTGGCACTATTACATTACTCCTAGTAAGAGAAAGTAAAAAGGTTTAAAATGTATATATATATATATATATATACGAGATACAGGCACCAACTTCATTTTTTTAAATGGGGATGTGTGATTTTTATTTAAGAAATAGATTCCTCTATTTTTTGTAAGAAAAATTTATCTGAACAATTTTTTTCCTTTGAGCGATATTTTACAAGTTATGAATGAAAACATGATTCCTATAAGAAATTTCAAAATGATATTTTAACGGTTTTTTGATTGAATAAGAAGAAAAGTACTATTTTATTATAAATTTTACTCCTCATTAATTACAGATCTTGCTCGAACTGGCCTCCACCATTAGAGATGTATTTCTTTGGTCGTAAGGTACAATTGGCAGGAAAAAGCATGTGTATGCATCTCTAATGGTGGAGGCCAGTTCGAGCAAGATCTGTAATTAATGAGGAGTAAAATTTATAATAAAATCGTACTTTTCTTCTTATTCAATCAAAAAACCGTTATAATATCATTTTGAAATTTCTTATAAGAATCATGTTTTCATTCATAACTTGTAAGATATCGCTCACAGAAAAAAACCGTTCAAGTAAATTTTTCTTACAAAAAATAGAGGAATCTATTTCTTAAATAAAAACCACACCTCCCCATTTGAAAAAATTTAGTTGGTGCCTGTATCTCGCTTCTGGAAGCACCAAAACAAATTTGTAAATTAAATTTGGTTTTCTAACAACAAAGCTACGGGGACAAGTATTTTTTAGTTTTTTTTTTCTAGCTGTCTTAGTTTCTGAGAAAAGTCGTTATCCATACACCTTGGGACAACCTGTGTATATATATATAGGTGACCAGAGTTATATGCCCACCCACTTTTTTTTTAAACGGCGGGAAATTTCGAAAAAATAGAAAACACGTATTTAATCATTTTTAGTGTAGTTTATTTTCAGTGATTGATCCATTTTTTTATACCCCAAATTCCCGAGATACAGCATCCAACTTTTTTTTTTCAAATGGAACATTATATTTTTTTTTGCATATTTTTATAGTAATTGAGCCTCTAAAAAAATAAAAATAAAAAAATTTAAAATCGGTTAGGTTTTTCAAAAGTTATGGTAATTTAAAATATGAAAAACAAATTTCAGTTTAATGTCAAAATTACCTTATTTTTTCTTTAAAGAAGCTCTTCAAACTGGACACCATCAACGGATAGGCAAGCCAAAGCTCTGGACTCCCACGCTCTGTTTGTAGCAGCACTTAGGTGGCAAAGTCAACATCTAGGCAGGCTAGAGTTATTCGACGTTCCATATCTTCGACTGAAGTCATGGGATTAAGGTTACTGTACATTTATTTTTTAGATATCCCCACAAAAAATGCACAATTTTATGGACTGATGAATCAAAGTTTACCAACAATGGCCTTCTTAATCGTTGGAACTTTAGAATATGGGCAGAAGAAAATCCACAAGTTACCTTCGCCACACGCCATTAGGTTGTTTTTTTCTACAAATGTTTGGTGTGGAGTTTGAGGAAACCAACTAATCGGCCCATACTTCTACAGAGGGAACTTAACTGGTGAAAGGTATCTAACTTTTTTAAGAGACATTTTGCCAGTTTTGCTTGAAGATGTTCCTCTAAAACGTCGGTTAGATATGTATTTTCAACAAGATGGTTGCCCGGCACATAATGCGAGAGTTGTTCGACGTTACCTGGACAGAAATTTCCACGAAAAGTGGTTAGGAACTCATGGTCCGATCCAATGGCCACCTCGATCTCCGGACTTAACCCCAATGGACTATTTTTTGTGGGGATATCTAAAAAATAAAGTGTACAGTAACCTTAATCCCGTGGCTTCAGTCGAAGATATGGAACGTCGAATAACTCTAGCCTGCCTAGATGTTGACTTTGCCACCTAAGTGCTCCTACAAACAGAGCGTGGGAGTCCAGAGCTTTGGCTTGCCTATCCGTTGATGGTGCCCAGTTTGAAGAGCTTCTTTAAAGAAAAAATAAGGTAATTTTGACATTAAACTGAAATTTGTTTTTCATATTTTAAATTACCATAACTTTTGAAAAACCTAACCGATTTTAAATTTTTTTTTTTTATTTTTTTAGAGGCTCAATTACTATAAAAATATGCAAAAAAAAATATAATGTTCCATTTGAAAAAAAAAGTTGGATGCTGTATCTCGGGATATTGGGGTATAAAAAAATGGTTCAATCACTGAAAATAAACTAGACTAAAAATGATTAAATACATGTTTTCTATTTTTTCGAAATTTCCCGCCGTTTAAAAAAAAAGTGGGTGGAGCATATAACTCTGGTCACCCTGTATATATATATATATATGAGAAACTTCTTGTAAGTATTCCACACCAGATTTTTAGTTCAGTTTGTTTTCAGTTTTTTCGCAAAAAGCTCCACTGTTTTTTACCTCCTCTGAGTACTGTATGTTATAGTAGTTTTGCCTCTTTACTTAAACTAAAGGTTTAATAAAAAGTTATAAATAATATGTTTAATAAAAAGTACAAGTCTGAAGTCCTCTTGAGTATTGCACTATACATATAGACCAAGTCGTGTAAATGTTTTAACATTAAATTTTATTTATTAATTTAGAAATAATAAAGGAAATAAGAGGCGTGCATAGTTTCAATTCTCTGTTGCCATATACAAAGCCCCTTCAATATATTGGCTGTTTCTCAAAATATGATTCCCGAATTTTTTTTCGAATTGTTGTACCTAAAACACTAAGGCTAAGTATCAATTTGTAACAGCTGACCGAGAGACCACCAATAATATCTAAAATTATCAATGACATTAGGAGATAACTTTCACAATTGAGTCATGTCTTACCTGCATACATACAAATATATATATATATATACTGTGTAGAGTAATATGATTGTAGTCTATACATATGTACATATAGCAATATTCACCATATATAAGAGAGAGAGAGAGTGAGAGAATATGAGACAGAATATAAGAGAGAACGTTAGTTATTCATTATTATAATACACAAGAAATTTACCGTTTGTCTGGTACTGTGTTGTATATCGAGTACTATTTTGCAATAATTTAGTTATGCATGACTATCAATATCTTTATTATATAGGTTGGTCATTTTTATAGCTGGTTGCAATTCGTTTTGAAAACTAGGAAATAAAAGTTTGAAAGTGATTGTCTCTCATATTTTGGAAATGTCGTGTAAATTTTTGTTTTTTTATTTATTTCGAATATATTGCTGCTTGCAAGTTTGAAAGAAATTGCCGAAACTCTTTTTTACATTTTGGAAGATTTTTAGGAAATCAAGTCTTTCATTTTTTTTTTTACTTTCTCGTAATCGTGTCAAATTTTCGATATCGAATTTTCACCGGAAATATTTGTTTTGAGATCCTCTGAGTCCAAAAAAGTGGTTTTTAGCAAGTGGTGTAGTGTGTATGTGTACGTGAACAGCATAGCTCAAAAACGAAAAACCATAGAAAGTTGAAACATGATATTCTGCTTATGTATCACCATGGGATCTGATGGTGCATTATCTGTCAAAATCGCTCAACCGGATTGTACCATTTTTGCTAGATGATTTTTTTTACTTTTTTCCGATTTTCTCAAAAATGGCTTCGACGATTTTCTTGAAACTTAGTATATAAACTAAACATACAATGATCTACAACTTTTACTTAAAACATTTCTCTGGGAAAATTCATTTAAGGGCACTTTTGGAGGAGGGGTGGGGTTATATTTTTCTCAAAAATGTTGTCATAATTGATTATACAATTCTATCATCCAAACAAAATTAATTAGAAATAAATAGATGGGCAAAATTCCAAGTTTCAAGAAAACTAGTTAACCGGAAGTGCGCTTTTACTGAACAGTTTTTTCAGTTTTCGGCGAATTTCATTAAATTTGTCAATTATTTGTCAATTATACTTTTGAGAACTGGAGTGAGAGAATGTTGTGTGAGTGTTTCGCACCTGTTTTTTTTTTTATTTTCTCTTTTATTTTTCTTAAGAACAGTAGTCACATCAAATATTCCAAATAGTAGTACATAATAGTGTTTGTAATCTCGCAGCACTGTACAGTATTTAAAAAGGTTATGTGCTGATCTTTAAAAGGTTAGACTTTCATTTTGTTTCGACTAACCTAAGGGTGTAATTCATTTAGTTGACGAAGTTCAAGAAATTTTGATGGACTTTATCCCCGGCAATGTGACTGCATTGAATGATAATGGTTTTCACTTTTGCGTGACTTCCTCTTGTTTATGTTAATACAATGTTATATTAGAATATAACAAATTTTCTTGAAACTTCGAATTTTACTTTATTTATTAAAACATACAGAGATAGATGGTGGGGGACAATCCCACCGTAATAGGTAGTAGTAGTCCCCTTAGAATACAGAAGACAGTACCAATAGCATTCAACCAATCACATTTAATTTGTAACTGATTGGTACAAACTGCGCAGAACTGCCTAAAATAATTTTTTTTCTTTTTCGAAACATGTTACAAATAAAAGTAATAAGGTTTTATTAAATAAGGTAAAGCTAGGAGAGATGACGGTGTTAGGAGAGAAGACGTAGTCTTGTCATGGAAGTTAGTCAGTCCAAGGGTAAAAGCATGCCTTCCACTGTAAAAGGGTAATGAGCATGAAATAGCTGAGCGAAACGGAGTAAAATAGTTTTGACTTTGCACTAAAAAGAGTTTTACATAAAAGCGGTATTTGCTTTCCATTGTCAGCGGATTCGGAAACCTGCTAGCGGATTGAGCTAAGCGAGAAATGAGATGGAAGGGGTTGATGCTTCCATTATCAGCGGACTGAATGGTCACCAGTTCATCATAGCCAGTTGGATCGAGCAAGCCGTGGTTGAAGTTTTCTTTTTCGTTTTTCGTTTCTAGTAATAATGCCAGACGATTCCAGTGATGATGACTATATAAATACTATAAGTAAATGCTTGCTACTCTATAGTTATAAGAAAAAGAAGCGTAACAAACCAAGATTTTGGATGAGCTACCACATTAGAGAGAGACCTATCAAAGGCGATTTACTTCGGATATTCTACGAATTACAAGATGATAATCTCTGTCGCTGGTATTCCATAAACAAGGGTATTGTCGCACTGTTTCAATAAAAAGCTCCATTTTATTCAAATACACTACGATACTGCAGTCACAGAACATGTTCAAGAATGAGCTGAAAAAGATATTCGCAGTGGAAGGCGCGCATAAGTAGGGAGGGAGGTAGGGAAGGGCTAGCGGACACCATTCAATACTAGCATTGCACAGCGTGACACAACGGCTCCTTTTTCCTCGCTCAGTCCGCTCCGCTGACTCATCTATTGGAGGAAGCACTTCTATGAGATTTGGCGTTGCGAGTCGAACGGAGTCCGTCCCAAATCCGCTCAACACTGCGACCACTTTTGTAACTCTTTATACTCGTTCAGTCCGCTCCGCTCACTCTTTTCATAGTGGAAGAGCACTTACATGAAGATAAACCTTTGCGAGTTGAACGGAGACCGAAAGGAGCCCGCTTCGCTCGCAATGGAAGGCGCCCTTTAAGAGATCAGAAGCGAACGTATTGCAAAATTCTTCAGTTATTTTGTGTATTCTTCTACATTCTACGAACATTTCATACGCATCACCTGAATTTTCCTGAATACTGAATTTTCATAGCGCTTAGTAAGTTTTTTTATGTATTATATTAATTGCAATTTAAATGAGTGATTACCACGTTGTGGTTAAAGTTGGACTCGTAGGCATAGTATTTACCAAGTTTCATGTCGATTAGCCATGTTTCCTTCACAAAGGAGAAGTACGGCATGTCTCCTATCTGTGGTGTGTCATCTGTCCTACCATCATAGTAGAAGAGTCGGCCAAATGTAGTGTATTTGTATTTGGTTGCTGGAATAAATGAGAATGACTTTATTTAAAGAAATAACATATTTTTTTTTTAGTAAATAATAGTAGTTGACATATTATGTTCTATAAGGATTACTTCTCTTTAATATGTCTCCTATATTTTAATACAGGGCACAACTTTGAAATGTGCGTCATTTCTCCTAGCTTTACCATATCTGTGCAGTCAGCATTTCAAGTTTATTAGAAATCATCGGCTATAGATCAGAGTAATTTTCCGTGATAGCCTACTTCATTTTGTGGTCATCGATCGGCTTCGGGCGTTCGCCCATCATCAGGATGTTTTTGTTGAACAGTGTAATAACATGCATAGAGCAAATACAGTTGATACACTCAACGGTACTATATCAACTGTTGATACACTGTAGTGTATTGTATTTGCTCTGTGCAAGTCTATGTTATTACACTGTTCAACAAAAAAATCCTGATGATGGACAAACGCCCGAAACCGGTCGATGACCACAAAATGAAGCAGGCTATCACGGAAAATGTCTCTGATGCTTTCCAGCTGTGTTGTGGGACCACAACCACAACAATCGGCTGTAGATGCCCAATGGTATAGAAAGTAAAGTAAAGTAATGCTATTATTTTTAGGCGGACTTAACCGTCTAGCTACTAAATTAGGTGTCGTGGACGGGGGCGGAAGAACCTATCTTAACCATTAACATTTTTTAAACGAAAATAAAATTTAGCGGTTTTACGGATGGATTCGAACTGGGGATCTCCCAGTTACAAGTCCATGGTCATAACCATTACACCAACACTCAGCCCTGACTAAACTAGTACTTTAGAGAAAACCTTAAGGCGCTGCTATTTTCCCAAAAACCAGTCAAAAATTCAAAATGTTTCAAATAAAAGTGATAGGTATTTTTGAATGTAGATATAGTATACGATGTTTAAAGAAAATCGTTGAAGCCATTTTTCGAGAAAAATCACGAAAAACTGAAAATTAAAGGAAGTTTGAACTTCCTTTCTTTCAACTTTTCGTTTTTGAGATATCCTATTAAAACACAAACACCCAGATCATTGGCCACAAACATTTTTCTCGTATTCAGTATAAAAAAGCTTGTGTTTCCAGGTAAAACACGTTTTTCAAAATTAAGCAAGATCGTAATACTTCTTCTTACTAAGTGTAAGTAGAAATAAAAATAGCCATAGCTGCAAACTCAATTTGAAATAGCTGTCACATTCACTGTAGTTGGAGAAAGTAATTTAGGAAATTGTTATCAAATTTCTTACATAATTTTTATAGAACTTTTTTTTTTTTGTAATTTGTAAATTTAATATGTTAGTAATGAAAAATGAAAGTCTAATAATTACGTATTTCCGTGGATAGTAGTGTGTCCAGTAAAAAGTGAACGGTAAGAATTGTGTTCGTTAGAAGACGTGTTCATTGCTGAATATGGTGATATCTCAGCCACCATAACTACGTGAACACCCATTTCATCTTGCATTAAACTCTGTAATTCCATCAATATTCATTCACCTCGCTTTTCAGTAACCATTCGCCATCATTCACTTAGCACATGATTTGTCAACTGATTTTTTTAAATTAATTTCTTTAATTAAATAAAATTTGCGGAATATTATAATACATCCCAATAAGTAAGGAAATAATCCACTTTATATCTCTCAATTAATAGATTTATCTCTCAATTAATAGAGCGAGAAGATTCAAAATTTTTTTTTTTTTTAAAGGCGTTTTTAAAGGCAACATTGGCGCCCGGTGCCTTCTCAGTGCAATGCCGGCCTTCGGACAGTGTTCTCTCGTTACAGACAACACTGTCCATACCGAACAGTGGGAAGGAAAAACTAAGGGCAGCACAGCTGGATTCGAACCTGAGTCCTCCGCATGGGAGTCCAGTACGCTAACCACTTAATTATTCCCTTCGCTAGAAACAAAATATAGAAATAATAATATTCTTTAGTGAAAGGTGTTTTTTTTATTTTCTATTCTTCCTTCTTTATTATCTTAATTGATTCAGTGTTTTTAATTATTATATAATTATTGTTTTATCATTCAGATAGATTTTAATATGCCTTTAAATTTATTATTTACCACAAATTAATGTAGGTAGGTATATATTTCGCAACTACAAGAAATTCCACAATAACTTCTTCCTAATTATATAAAATTATAGTTATTCTTTTAATTATATGAAATTATAGTTTCAATTTAGTAATATTATAATAACTAATACTGTTATTTCAAAAATATAAATTTCTAAGAAAGTAAAAATATCTGGTGTGACACATTTCACACACACACACACACACACACACACACACACACATACATGCCTTTTTCTTAATGTTGTTAATTAGAAGAAAATCATTGGGAGTCGTTGTTGAAAAGATCGCGAGAAACTAAAAACAAACAAAATATTAAATACATATCACTTCCGGTTTTGATGGCTTTTGACTGTAACCTTAAGTGTTGAAAGCTAGGCACACACTTTTAATTTAACTCGGAAGTTTTAGTTTTCTACTATTTCTTGTCCAATAATATTTTGTTCATGCCACATACATACATACATACATCCACATAACAGATGATGAAACAATCGCAAAATGCATGACTCACTTTACTTTCTCATAATTTATTAACAATTTAATTAAGTTAACACTGCAAACTTTATTCTATTTTGGGATTTTTTTTTTTTTTAATTCAATCTTGGGACTTATTGTAAAACTTTATTTCTAAGTACAATATAGATTGATAAAAACTTATTTTGATCAAATCTTTCTTAGGTATGAAGACTCTGAAGGAATATTAAGTTATAGGTTTTTATCTGTACATTTTAGCATTCTTGAGTTTAATGGAAATCGTTATTATCGTTTTTCTCTAACTCAATAACCTATACTGAAATTCGCATTTTCGGCTAAACCATTTTCTGCAAATTTGGAATTCTTCATTATTATTATTATTATTTAATGTATATTAAGATTACCTTATAGTGGAAAAACCAAATATTACACTTTAGGAAAAATATTACTTTAGAAGGAAGCTTAGTTGCTATTCCCTCTCCCTCCCCAAAAAAACATTGTTCCGTCCAATTGTATCAAACAAAAGTGATACGCATTGATAAATGTATATAGATAGTATATGAAGTTTAAAAACAATTGTTTGTATTGATTTAGAGAAAATCGCGAGAATCTGACGAAAAAAATAATAACATTTAAGTGATACTTCCGGTTGATGCATTTTGACCGAAATCTTCATGACAAATGCAATGGATAGTACCTAAATGGATTACTAAGTTTAAACTTCCTTTGTTTTTCACACACATACAGAGATCATTATTTGCTAAACAATCAAGAGATATTTTCCTTGATTTTTGAGATCGTGTAAGATTTTTTTAAACAGAGTTTTCATCGATAATATGTACATATTTTTGGGTAATTTAAGAAAAAAAAAAGTTTTTAGCGAATGATTTTGTAATATATATTTGTGTGAGAGCAATGGGAATAATACTCACCTCTTGCTCGTAATAAAATCAATTATATGCAGTACATATATTATTTATTACAATGTGAAAAGGGACATACATAACATTTCTCCCTTCTCAAACAATCAACGACCCGTCGACTTGTATGCCACCGACCACTTGTATGCCAAAGTTCCTTATTTTCAAGTGAAAAATTCAAATGCACAATTATATAATTTCGATCTAAGGAATTCCATTGAGAAAACCAAGATGTATTTTTATTAATTATTTGGAGAGCTGAAGTTCTAGAAAAACGGGCATCTGAAAAAAAAGAATAAGGAACTTTGGGAAGGTCAGATGAAAAGTCTTCTTTCTATTATAAATTCTAGACATTTGGAGGACTTTGAGAGGCACGCTCAATCTTCAACACGGTTTTTGTTGTATAAAGATTTAGATCACAATCTTCAGTTTTTCAGGTTTTCAGATTCAAATCATTGTGGTCTCTGTTTAAGTCAACTTCGTTGATTATTTAAATTAAGGTGTGAGCTTCTCTATTTAAATTACTGTCCTTTTCTAGAAAGAGATGCGGATCTGTGTCCTCTGAGTAACTCTCGGTCCAAAGAAGACGTCTTTCACTTCATTGCGGACTTTACTATTCTTCTAGAACTTAAGACTTCTTTATTTTGGCTGTAAGAAGTTATCTAAGACTCAGTTGATTATCCCTCCTAAATTCATCTTCTTTCCAATCACTTCTTAATTATGCACGACACGCCTGGCAATATCGATCGACTTGTTCAGTATTTCAATTTCTAATTTTTTTTTTTTTTATAATTAGCTTACTTTATCTATTTATTTTTCTACTTTTTTGTGTTTTTTTTTTTATTTTCCTTTTTTTTGAACTTGTTCAGATTTCACAATAATTGATTAAACATCAACTTCCGGCAGACGGATGACTTATCCATGCTGTATATGTAAGACTAATTGTATAATAAAGTATATTATTATAATTATTACACTCTACTACTCCATCAAGAGGCTGGTAGATCTTGGGCGAGGACCTCCACTGTTCTGTAAAGAAACCCAGCGGGCATGCTCCAGGCCTTCCAAAACACAGGAAAAATCATCACATTCCTGCAGCCACTGGAACACCAGAACTCAACCCAAGATCCCACCGCTACCACCATTGTAATAATTTATTTTATGTGGAGCAATGGGAATAATTCTCACATCTTGCTCGTAAATAAAAGTCAATTATAATGCAATGCATATATTATTTATTTCAACGAGAAGGGACATACATAACAGTTTGCATATGTTAATAGAATATTTAAAAAAAAAAAAAAAAAAAAAAAAAAAACAGTTGCAGAAAAGCTCGAAACTTGGTATTCCGTTTAGGTACTATTATCGCATCAGAATCTGAAAATATCGGGCAAAATTGAACCGGAAGTACGACTTACAGTTTTTTTTTTCAAAAACTGCTCTAACGATTTTCTTTAATTTTCGCGTACTACACATATATACCTAACACTTTTATTTGGAACATTTTTCAAAAAAAAAAAAACCACTTCTCTCTCTACCTGTCAAGATTAATAAGTTGATATTTATTTCCAAAATCAAATTTATTTTAAACAAAATGTCATATTTTATAGATATATATAGATAATTGTATTAAATGGAGTAAGGGAAGTTGGTTCACACCAGATTATTCGTCTGTATATAAAAACACTAGACAACGACAGGTTTTAATGCAATTAGCAATAGATATGTGTGCCAAGTAGTTCTGTACTATAGTATGTTTCTTTAGAAATTATCTTTATTATCAGCTGTAATTGAATAAAAATGTTTAAATGCCGCTCTCTCTCGATTTATTTCTATTTTCACTTTTATCTACATATGTTTTATAGTTAGTACTCAATATTAAATCAACATCATATCATAATTCAGTGAGAGAGAATATAGCTTTGGTTATATCGATAGTATGTATGTTTGTGACATGTGTTAATAGTATACTCTCTGTCTATATGGTCAGTACTTTCTATTCATCTGTAAATAAACATATGTATAGTGAGCGAGGTGGACCTTTACTTCTTTTAACTTCACATATTACACACTCAACTTTGCAACTTTAACCTTTATAATTTAATGACCTACACCAACTATATGCAGGCTTTTGTTTTTCTCTTGTCGATTATACATATTTTTTTTTTTTTTTTTTTTTTGTAATTTATGTTAATTTTTTTTTTTTTGAGAAACTATATATTAAACATGCATAAACTTTCATTTTTTGCTCATATTTCATAGAAAGTGAAAAAAAAAAAACAAATTTTTACTTTCTCTTACTCCTAGTAAGAGGAAGTATTGTAATCGTGTCAAATTTTCGATATAGAGTTTTCACCGGAAATAATTGAGGTCTACTGAGACCAAAAAAGTTAGTTTTTATAAAATAGTGTGTATGTTTTTTGAGAACAGCATTGCTCAAAAACGAAAAATCGTACAAAGTTCAAACTTGATATTCCGTTTACGTATTAACATAGGATCCGACTGTAGGTTATCTACCAAAATTCCTCAACCGGAAGTACCACTTTACTTTTTTTTTTCTTTTTTTTTTACTTTATGCGATTTTTTTCAAAAAATGCCTACAATGATTTTCTTGAAACTTCTTATATATCAACTACACATACAAAAAGCTACAACTTTTATTTGAAACATTCCTCCGAGAAAATTCATTTAACGGTACTTTTGAGGGTGCGATAGGGTTATGGGTCCTCTAAAGTGCTATTTCACTCTATTACACAATTCTGACGTCCAAATAGTATTAATTAGAATTAAATATGTTGTTGAAATTGCAAGTTTGGAAAAAAAATCAGAAGACCGGAAATGCGTTCTTACTGAAACGTATTTTTTTTTTTTTTTTTTTTCAGTTTTTGTGATTTTTTTTCCATTAAAAAATTGACGCATTTCATTAAATTTGCTATACAAACTATAAAGTTTGGTGTCAATTATAATTTTGGAAACTGGAGTAAGAAAAAGTTGTGTGATTGTTTCACATCAGATTTTTTTCTCGTATATTTTTTTGGCTGAGAGCTACTTGGAATAATAAATTTATATTATTATGATTATATGAAATTTATCTGAACTATTATGTACTCGGGATAGATTTAGTTATTGTTCTTCAATATTTAGCTATGTAATTTTAATCTATTCACACCCTGTTGCTTTCATTAAGGCGCCTTCTTTACACGGACAACAAAAATTCCCCTTGCAGAAAATCTTTTTTTCTATACAACAGTAAGGCAGCTTGTGGCCGATCAAATATTTTCTTGCAACGTTTTTAGCTTGATAAATTGTGACTGAATGGTCAACGCAAATACAGTACAGATATGATTTTTTATTGACTGAACTTATTTATTACATGAGATAAATAAACTATTTTTTCCATCATTACATATATAAAAAGTAAAAATCTGGTGTGAAACACTCACACAACTTTCTCTTACTCCAAAATTAATTGGTCTTATCAAAATTATAATTGACAAATTTTTTAGTTTGTGCACCAAATTAATTCAAATACGACGAAATCTGAAAAAAACCGTTCATTAAAAGCCCACTTCCGGTTAACTAATTTTCTTGAAACTCGGAATTTTGACCATCCATTTATTTCTAATTAATTTGTTTGGATGATAGAATTGTATAATCAACAATGATCGCACTTAAGAGAATAACATAACCCCGCCCCTCCCCTAAAAGTGCCATTAAATAAATTTTCCTAGAGAAATGTTGTAAATAAAAGTTGTAGCTCTTTGCATGAGTATTAATATATCATGTTTAAAGAAAATCCGTCGCAGCCATTTTTGAGAAAATCGCGAAAAAGTGAAAAATTCATTTAGTAAAAGTGGTAAAGTAAACGCACTTCCGGTATCCTATTTTTATCAAACTCGGAATTTTCAACAAGATATTTAATTCTAATTAACATTATTTAGATGTTAGAATTTTTTAATAAACTGAAATAGCACTTAGATGAAAACCTAACCCCACCTCTTCCCCATAAGTGCCCTTAAATGAATTTTCCCAGAGAAATGTTTCAAATAAAAGTTGTAGCTCTTTGTATGTGTAGCTGATATACCAAGTTTGAAGAAAATCGTCGGAGCCATTTTTGAGAAAATTGCAAAAACGTAAAAAAACCAAAGTAAAGTGGTACTTCCGGTTGAGGAATTTTGACAGATACGCACTGTCAGATCCCATGGTGATACCTAAACGGGAATATCAAGTTTCAACTTTCTACGTGTTTTTCGTTTTTGAGCTATGCTGTTCACATACATACATACAGACACACACACACAGGCACAGGCCATTTGCTAAAAACCACCTTTTTGGACTCAGGGGACCTCAAAACGGATATTTCCGGTGAAAACTCGATATCGAAAATTTGACACGATTACAATACTTCCTCTTACTAGGAGTAAGAGAAAGTAAAAATGTGTTAGGTATTTATATTAATGAATTTATATCAAGTATATTTAAAAAGTTAATAGATGTAAACCACTGTAATGTGATGGTTGAGTGTGTTGTAGCACGAGCGGGTTTGAAAGGGCATATAAGTGAGTAAGTTTTAGTGAAGAGATTATTAAGAAATAATGAAGAAGTCACCAATGCTTACAATAAATAATTTGATTATATTTGAATTATTGAATAATTTGAATAACAATTACAAGTTAATTGTAATAAATGAAATGAGCTAGTTAGATTTAAAATACAAATGTTAACTTAAACACTTCTTGGCACACTGAATTTAGAATGAGAGTGTGACGTTCTGAATGTAACTGGGTGAATGCTGAAATTAGACTCTTCTTGGTAGTTAAAACCTGCCCTTTATATACGATTTCTAGAAGGGGTTAAAAGACACAGAATGGCCGAATTCTCCGACCTCTCTTGTAACGGTGCCTTGTACCTGCGTTTTGTCCCTTTGCCAGCCAACTTACAATGTTTCGTATTTATTAATATTATTAAAATAAATTTATTCATCCATCACACCACTTTCTTCGGGCTGAGACTGCTGCACCGACTTTGCCCTCACGTCTCTTTTAATGTGGGCGAAACGTCAGTTTCAAGTAATGGCGCTTTCACAGTGTCTACATTGAGTTAGTTATATGCTGATGTCTTAAGAACAAAATAACATTCTAAATTAAAATAAATAAATAAATAAATAGCAGGGCGCTAATAACCTTAGAAAGTTAATGCGCCCAAAATAAATAAATAAATAAATAAAAACTAAATACCACTTTTATATATGCTAGAGAAGTGTTGTCTCAGCGTGCCAAAAAAATATCATCCTGCTTCATTTTAAATATACTTCTCCACCCCCTCCTCAAAACTCAGATACATACATCGCCTCCAGGATATTTACATCTCAGTGGTCGTAGCGTTTTCTAGTTTAACATAAGTTCCATGAGAGGAAATGATTTAAAATCTACAAATATAGAAAAAAAAAAAGTCTGTCCAGTTCTTATACTCGCATCCCTAGAGGTTGTGAAACGTTGCTCTACATTAACTTGATAGTATTACTCTGACGACGGATGATAATCTGAATCCGGTCAGGAACAACAAAAATAAGCATGATACGACGGATAAATAAAATCTCAGATGTTATCCGGCATTGCGGACTCATTTACATATTCATCCTGTTATTAATTAAGAAAAATCTTCTTTTATTTTAAATCAATTTACATACAGACTTTGATTATAAGTTTTTTTTTTTTTTTTTCCGAGGGGGAAAACGCCTTATGCGCGCCAGGGCGCCACCCCTGGTGTGTGGGACCCGCCCCCACTAAAAAACCCCTCGCCTCCCAACTGCGGGACCCCATCCGGAACCGCCGGGTTAGGCATAACCTCGGATGGGGCCGCAACACGGCCCCTCCTACTTACTCAGCGGCCAGCGCGCTCCAAGTCCTTCTTTTTTGTTAAAAGCACATCCCTAATATATGCCGCGATCCATCCCCACTTCTCCCGGCTCTCCACCATACTGGTGACCGCCGATTCCGGGGACCAACCTCCCAACAAACCATCCAGGATCCCAGCGACGGCGGGCCCATCTATCGCACACGAAAAACGTGTGGTGGGCATCGTCCTGGGCAGCATCGCCGTAGACACACGACGGGCTCCCCGCTATGCCCATCCTGAAGAGATAATGGGTAAAATACCCATGCCCCGACAGGAATTGGGTGATATAGTAGTTCACCTCGCCGTGTGGCCTGCCCGTCCACTCCTCGATATTACCAATGAGCCGCGCCGTCCATCGTCCACGCGTCTCACTTTCCCAGCGGCGCTGCCTTGATTATAAGTTAATGTTAACCATTTTTCAATAGTTACTTGAATATGATTCGTTATATTTATTAATCATGATAATAATCTCAAATTTTTATTATTATTATTAACTTTGTTAAACATGAATGTTATAAACAATTGTATAACTTTGATTGGACAGAGTTGATTGGCCTCCTTCCCCTCTTCTCAGTAGTTCGTATACCAAGGTGATCTAGATACATGCAGCAGTGCCGTTAGTATCTTATATAATATTATTCAAGGATGTTCTCCTCCTCCTCACTTGATCAAGGCAGTTATAAACACTTTTGACGGCCGGGTGAAAGTAATACATCTTCATTATTTTACAAATTCTGTGGTTTGAGATAGAGAAGCCTTCGGCGTTATTTTCTTTTTCAATCAAGTTATCGGCTTTATATTTTTCATCTGTAGAATAAATACAGTATTTTATTTTGGTGATTTTTTTTGTTTAAAGCAATATATTAATAACTTTGCCCTGAAGCTGTTATCTTTATGTAATACATATATGTGTGTATGCTCCTATTATCTATGAACTGTTTTTTTTTCATAACCTTAGGTTGTATCCAAACATTTGCATAAACAAATAGTTTACAAAATTGCAAAATGTTTTCCTTCAATTTTACCCTTGGGCAGATCGTCATTTTTTATAATTGGTGTTTGTTTTAATATATAATAATAGAATAATGGACCAAGTTTAAAGAAAATCGTTGGATACCTGTTCGTGAAAAGTAGGGAAAAATCGATTCTATAAATTGGTACATTTTGTTGACCAATTTTAACCAAAATATATTGTCAGATAGTTTAATATCACATTGAAATATCAGTTTCACAGTTATACAAACCTTACACTGTACAGACGATGCACAAAACATATATTTCTGCGGGAACTCAGATTAAAAAAATCTGGGCACGAGATGCAATAGTCAAGGGTCCCTCAAAAAAAACTGTTTAAAACTACGAGTACTAAAAAAAAAAAACTCTATAGCCCTACAGCCCATGAAGGGCCAAAAGACTTGCCAGCCGGGGCTTTGAATAGAGGAGCGTGTGGTAAGCACGCCGCAGTTCCCACGCCGTTTAGTTCCGGCCTTCGCTACCTAAAGCGCTACTGACTGTAGCTTCCCACTTTTCAACACGATGATGGGTCAACACGGACTTTGCACCCACACGGGAATCGAACCCTGAATTCTCGCACGAAAGACCCTAGGCCACTAGACCAACGCGTAAGGACTAAACATTCAGTAAAAAAAAATCTGGTGTGAAACACTCACACAACTTTCTCTTATTCCAGTTCTCAAAATTATAATTGACAAATTTCATCATTTGTGTAGCAAATTTAATGAAATTCTTCGAAAACTGGAAAAAACTGTTCAGTATAAGCGCACTTCCGGTTTTCTAATTTTCTTGAAACTTAGAATTTTGGCCATCTATTTATTTCTAATTAATTTTGTTTGGATGATATAATTGTATAATCAACTATGATAGCACTTTAAAGTGACCTTGAATGGAATGTTCCTACAGAAATGTTTCAAATAAAAGTTATAGCTCTTTGTATATGTAGTTGATATACCAAGTTTCAAGAAAATCATCGGAACCATTTTTGAGAAAAATCGCGAAAAGGTGGAAAAAGTAAACGCACTTCCGGTTATGCGATTTATTTCAAACTTGGAATTTCAACAATATATTTAATTCTAATTAACATTATTCAGTTGAGCGAATTGTCCAATAAACTGAAATAGCACTTTAGATGAAAACCTAACCCCACCCCTACCCCCAAAGTGCCCTTAAATGAATTTTTCCAGAGAAATGTTCTAAATAGATGTTGTAGCTCTTTGTATGTGTAGTTGATGTGCCGAGTTTGAAGAAAATCGTCGGAGCCATTTTTGAGAAAATCGCAAAAAAATATAGTGGTACTTCCGGTTGTGGAATTTTGGCAGATAACGTACTGTCAGATCCCATGGTGATACCTAAACGGAAAATCAAGTTTGAACTTTCTACGATTTTTCGTTTTTGAGCTATGCTATTTACATACACACACAGGCCATTCGCTAAAACCACTTTTTTAGACTCAGGGGACCTCATAACCGATATTTCCGGTGAAAACTCGATATCGTAAATTTGACTCGATTACAATACTTCCTCTTACTAGGAGTTAAAAGAAAGGTACTAGTTTTTGAAATAAGTTTATCAATTATTACTAAGTAAATTGCAGTAAGAGAAAGCTATGGTATTTACTGTCTTACTCAAGATTTTTCTATTTAACTTATTCCTTTATTTACTAAAATTCAAAATTTGTAAATCTCGCATTATTTCTACCCCTTCAAAAGAAACTTTTCCTTGAAGCCGGCTTATTTTTATGAATTATAAAAATATTATTTCATCGGTTTTACAGTGTCTTCATCTAGCAAAATGATTGTATTAAATACACTACCCATTCACTGAGCAATGTTTATTATATACCAGAACGTGACATTTAGCGACATATATTTTAGAATTGAAAAGAAACACTATACAATAGTTTAAATGCAATTCTGTCTGTCCTTCAAGTATTGTGTGTAAGTTTTGACAATACTACAATATATTGTGTTATTTATTGAAGTTCAGTTTTCATATTCATAATTTACGTTTCAACACTAATTTCTAAAGTTGATTAATTGTAGTTTTTACAATTTTTAATCTAACAATGTCTGCCATTAAAATTGCCTCTTTAATGTAGTAAGAAGTACTGATTTCCCCTTTAAACTTGGAATGCTAACTGCTGGAAAATATTGATTCTAGATAGTTTTGCGGAATTATTGGTTTAATGTTATTTACGTTCTCTTCTGGTGATTACAGTGTAATCACTCCACCCTGCTTGAGTATTTTTGTACCCCATATATTTAAGTTTTGGACAAATGAGTAAAATTTGAGGTTTAAAGATAATATGTAAATATTATAATATATTAAATGCAAGTAAGAGAAAGTTGTGTCAGTGTTTCACACCGAATTTTTACTTTCTCTTATTCCTAAGCAAGGGGAAGTATCGTAATCGGGCCAAATTTTCGATATCGAGTTTTCACTGGAAATATCCGTTCTGAGGTCCCCTGAGTCCAAAAAAGTGGTTCTTAGCAAATGGTGTGTGTGTGTGTGTGCGTGTATGTATGTGAACAGCACAGCTCAAAAACGAAAAACTGTAGCAATTTGAAACTTGATATTCCGTTTAGATATCACCATGGGATCTGACAGTAATCAGTTATCTGTCAAAATTCCTCAACCGGAAGTTACCACTTTACTAGCTATTGTTGTTTGTTTTGTTTTTTTTTTTTTTTTGCGTTTTTCTCAAACTTAGTATACAACGACACATACAAAGAGTTACAACTTTTGGGACATTTTCCGTGGTAGCCTGCTTCATTTTGTGGTCATCGACCGGTTTTGGGCGTTCGCCCATCTTTAGGATGCGTTTTTCAGACAATGTGACAACACAGACTTGCACAGAGCAAAGTTAGTTTACACACACTCAGTGCTAAAAACCACTTTTTTGGACTCAGGGGACCTCAGAACGGATATTTACGGTGAAAAGTCGATATCGAAAATTTGGCCCGATTACGATACTTCCCCTTGCTTAGGAATAAGAGAAAGTAAAAATTCGGTGTGAAACACTGACACAACTTTCTCTTACTTGCATTTAATATATTATAATATTTACATATTATCTTTAAACCTCAAATTTTACTCATTTGTCCTAAACTTAAATATATGGGGTACAAAAATGCTCAAGCAGGGTGGTGTGATTACATTGTAATCGCCAGATGAGAACGTAAATAACATTAAACCAATAATTCCGCAGAACTATCTAGAATCAATATTTTCCAGCAGTTAGCATTCCAAGTTTAAAGGGAAAATCAGTACTTCTTACTACATTAAAGAGGCAATTTTAATGGCAGACATTGTTAGATTAAAAATTGTAAAAACTACAATTAATCAACTTTAGAAATTAGTGTTGAAACGTAAATTATGAATATGAAAACTGAACTTCAATAAATAACACAATATATTGTAGTATTGTCAAAACTTACACACAATACTTGAAGGACAGACAGAATTGCATTTAAACTATTGTATAGTGTTTCTTTTCAATTCTAAAATATATGTCGCTAAATGTCACGTTCCTGGTATATAATAAACATTGCTCAGTGAATGGGTAGTGTATTTAATACAATCATTTTGCTAGATGAAGACACTGTAAAACCGATGAAAAAATATTTTTATAATTCATAAAAATAAGCCGGCTTCAAGGAAAAGTTTTTTTTTAAGGGGTAGAAATCTACAATTTTAGTAAATAAAGGGACTAAGTTAAATAGAAAAATCTTGGGTAAAAACATTACCATAGATTTCTCTTACTGTATTTACTTAGTAACAATTTACTTAATAATTATTTCAAAAACTAGTAATCACTTTCTCTTACTCCTAGTAAGAGGAAGTATTGTAATCGTGTCAAATTTTCGATATCGAGTTTTCACCAGAAATATCCGTTTTGAGGTCCCCTGAGTCCAAAAAAGTGGTTTTAGCGAATGGCCTGTGTGTGTGTGTGTCTATATGCATGTGAACTCTGCTCTGATGCTTTCGAGCTCTGCGGAACGAACCACCACAACAGTTACAACTTTTGTTTGAAACATTTCTCTGAGAAATTTCATAAAAAGGGCAGTTTATTGGGAGTGATAGGGTTAGGTTTTCATTTAAAGTGCTATTTCAGTTTATTAGACAATTCTGTTATCTAAATAATGTTAATTAGAATTAAATATATTGTTGAAATTCCGAGTTTGAAAAAATCGAATGACCGGAAGTGCGTGTTTACTTTACCACTTTACTAAATGATTTTTTTTTCCACTTTTTCCCGTTTTTCTCAAAAATGGCTCCGACGATTTTCTTGAAACTTGCAATATAAACTAAACATACAAAGATCTACAACTTTTATTTAAAAACATTTCTCTGGGAAAATTCATTTAATGTGTGGCGGTGGGGTTATGTTTTTCTCCAAAGAGCTATGATAGTTGGATTATATCAATCAAACAAAATTAATTAGAAATAAATAGATGGCCAATATTCGGAGTTTCAAGAAAATTAATGAACCGGAAGTGTGCTTTTAATGAACAGGTTTTTATCAGTTTTCGACGAATTTTTATTAAATTTAATATACTAACTATAAAATTTTTCAATTATAATTAGAAAGAACTAGAGTAAGAGAAAGTTGTGTGAGTGTTTCACACCAGAGTTTTTTTTTTTTTTTTTTTTTTAATTGCTGCAAACCAGATATCTGTGATAGGTCTCTCTGTCTTCTCATCACTTTTCCTTTCTCTCCATCCGAAGAAGTGAAAAGGAACTTGCAATAATTGAAAGTTAAATAAATATAATTATTGTGTGGAAATCCTACTATATTCTCACCCTTCAGTTTAGAAACTATAGTAATTCAATAACTAGAAATACTATAATATACTATTAAAAGTGAAAACTGGACACATAGACACACACACACACAAATGTATATATAATAATAATACCATTAAGATTTTAAATATATATATCTGTATATAGTATCAATGAAACAAGTTACACGAATCCGAAAGTCATATTGGACTGGAGAAAGTTATAGAACTAGTTCTGTTTGTTAATTAGTAGTTTAATTTTTTTTCTTAAGTATATATTTTTTTTTTTCTCTTCATCGATTTAATTTCCTTACATTTCAAGTTTTTGTTTATCTAATCATATGTTTAATTCAATTATATCAGCTGTGTATTGGTAGAATTATATAATCAGCTGTTTTAGGGGAACTTTCTTAAAAAAATTTAGTTCAAATTTTTTATTGATTATTAATTTATTATTTCTTGTTTACACTTCAAAAAAATTTCTAAAAACTTCATTATTGATAGGCGGGGAAATAAAAAATAATAATAATAATAATAATTTTTGGTGTGAAATAACACACACACAACTTTTTCAAGAATTTCTTTTTTAAATTGCATCGTTACAATGTTAAGCGAACTTACGTGTAGCGCGAGCGCAATATATCAAAACCAAGAAAGCCCGTGAAAATTTAAATTTAAACTAACTGATAGACCTCGCCCGCAAGGGAGTATCTGTTGTATGCAGTTACTTGGGGAATAGCGACCTCAAGGGTTACTACAGCTCAGTACTCCATGCACTTCGTCAGAATGTACACAATACACACTTAAACTACATACACTCTACACTTTACAGACAAGGACAAACACAGTTCACAGGCGTGAATGAGTGGTTGCATCCCGCTGAGCTTCCAACCATCCAAATGGATTTAGAGGTACAATTCGATACTGACCTTTTTACAGATGGAAGCAAAGAAGATAACTTTGTTGGATGTGCATACGTCGTCATAAAATTGGAGCAAGTGGTGGTTCACGAAAAGTATCGTCTCGGGGCACATTGCTCAAACAATCAGGCTGAGCAATTAGCCATAGTCAAAGCTTTAAATTGGGTTGAATGTAATTCGTTTTTGGGAGAAAAAATTAGAATCTCTACAGATAGTCGCATCACCCTGGACTCTTTGCAGAATAACGATATCCACTACCCTATAATCGATATGATAAGGAAGACGCTTTGTAGACTGCAGAATAGATGGACAATTTCATTCTCATAGGTGAAGGCCCACGTAGTTATTGACGAAAATGAGATTGCTGACCAAATGTGCGAATGCAGCGTCAGAGGATTCTGGTTTGGCGATTGATTACAACAAGTACCCCAAATCGGCACTGGAACATTGGGCGCATCAACGCAGCATGGAAGCTTGGCAGCAACTCTGGGACAATTCGACCACGGGTACTATCACTAGAGAATTTCTTCCTTCTGTAGAGCGCCGCCTCCAAATGCGCCACTTCGTCATTGGCTATGGGTCTTTCTGGACATGGGAAAATGGCACATTATCTGAACAGATTTAACATAACCGAAACTGTATTTTGTACATGTGATTCTTCTTCGGTTCAGACAGTCGACCATTTCTTGTGGGAATGCGAATGCTTGCAAGTTACTCATGCAGCAGGTGGTGACTCAAGGCGAATGTTGGCCTCCCCAGAAATCTACATTGCTTCAGTCAAGATTCTTTGCACACTTCAAGAATTATGTCAGAAGAGTAATAACATTCATATACAATAGTAATGTTACTTCTTGAATTAATTCAAGTAATAATTATAACAATAAAATGAAATATAAAATAAATAAATAATAAGACAAAAAAAAATAAAAAAAATAAATAAATAAATAAAAATTTAAATATTACAAATATAAAAAAAAATAAAATATATATATATATTATATATTTTAAAACAAAAATGATAATAACAATAAAAAATAAAATAAAATAATAAACAAATAAAAAAGAGTAGTTAATATTGTATCTACAATAGCTACTGTTTTAAATCAAGTTAATTAATGTGAATTTCCTTCATTAATTTGTGTTGTCGTATATCCGCACTTTAATATTTCGTATTATTTTTACATAAGTGTAAATAATTCTAAATGTTTTCATGTAACAGCCATCTTCATAATATGTAATTTTGTCCGCAATAAATATGTATTTTAGTTTAAATATAAGCTGCAATGTGCATTTTATACATGTATTTAATTAATATTTTGTAAATTTCATGTAGTGCTCAAATGAGCGTGAGCATGATGGTAATAAAGATATTTAGAAAAAAAAAACACAGTACACAAACTAGGGTCTCCATCCCTAGTTAATTGGCGAAAGCCAAGGGAGAAGGAAGGGGTACCGCGCTGGACTAGCAACGCAAAGGTCTAGGTTCGAATCCAGCATGCCGCCCTTAGATTTTTTCTTCCTAGAAGCCTCTACAACTCACTGTACGGTGATGGACAGTGTTGTTTGTAGCTAGAGAACGCTGCTTTCCGGGGGGCACAATAGATCTTTCAGTTCACAGTGCAATAATCCCCTACAACAATCTACAACTGACAGACCTCCATTAATCTGAATCCAATTTTTTTTTTCAGAAAAATATTTCAAATAAAAGTGATATATTTCAATCTATGAAGCAATCATACCGAATTTAAAGAAAATCGTTGAAACCGTTGCACCAAATCGGTAAAATAGCAGTTCCGATTAACTGATTTTTTTTTTTCAAATTAGGAATTATATCAATGTTTCTAATGTATATTATATTATGTAGGTGGTAAACCCATATATTATTTTGAAGAGGTACTTTAGAGGAGAGCTTAACGCTACTTCCCCCCCCCCCCAGAAACCCCAAAACATCAATTTTCCTGGGAAATGTTACAAATACATTACCTCTAATAGGTATTTATGTGTGTAGGTAGTATACGAATAAAGAAAATGGCGAGAAAAAAAAATCAGAAAAGTCACTTCCGGTTGACGTATTTCGGGTAGGAACCTTCGTCTCAGATGGGTAGTAGTACCTAGACGAAACATCAAGTTTGATCTTCTTACGATTTTTCGTTTTTGAAATATTTTAATCACTTATACAGAGAGAGAGAGTGTGTGTGTGTGTGTGTGTGTTAGATAGACGATGGAAGGGGGCGAGAGGGAGAGGAGAGACATAGTGTTTGAGAGAGGGAAAGAATCGGCCTACTTTAAAACAGTTTATTTAGCACAGGAATTTTTAACGCATTCCTGGAAATAAGAGATGCGTATCGGATAATCGCAAATTTGTAGTCAGTTACTTGATATTGAGATTCTTGAAATAGTTATATGTTTGGCAAGGAGGTAAAGTGCCTAGTTTCACATACTAGGGTTTAGGTTTGCTCATAAGCACCTAAACGTGAGTCTGATAAATATATATATATTTTCTACAATTGTGGGCGAGCGTTTCACTGGTGTAAGAGTGTTCCTTTCTGCAAATTGCTTTATTAGGTGGATCCAGGCTGCTTTCTTCTTAACGAGAAGAGATGGTTGGAAGGTTGGTAAGGGGTTGGTTCCGCAGAGCTGGAAAGCATTAGAGACATTTTCCATGGTAGCCTGCTTTATTTTGTGATCATCGACTGGTCCACCCAGTCGCCCATCTTCAGGATGCGTTTGTCAGACAGGGTGATAACACAGACTTGCACAGAGCAAATTCAGTCAGTGTATAGAGTTAGTGTCAGTGTATAAACTGAATTTGCTCTATGCAAGTATGTGTTGTCACACTGTCTGACAAACGCATCCTGAAGATGGGCGAACGCCCGAAACCGGTCGTTGACCACAAAATGAAGCAGGCTACCACGGAAAATGTCTCTGATTTTCTGATTCAAGAGAAGGGGTTGAATCCTTCGACTAGTCGCATTGCAAGTTGCAAATCGTGTATGGCCACTTTTTGAATTAATCAACCCACTTATAATAGAAAAAGTTCGTTCATTGCATAAATTGTAGATGATTTCACCGTTAAGAAATCAGAAATCCCAATCACTGAAGTTGTTCTTCCAAAGATAGATTTTTTTGAAAATTTACCATCGTTAATAAAGATCATGAATACTGACCGAATAGTCAAACAGCTATTTTAAACTGATAACATGGTTGGCTACTTATGGTACGGAAAATATATTTGTTTTTATATAATACTCTCTACAGATCTCTGTCTCTTCACATATTCAATGATCATCGTGTTATATAAGATTGAATGTGTACTTTGAAAACTTTTTGAAATAAATAGAAGCGTAAGTGGGGAGCATCTTGTATCCAAAAGAAAATGAAAGTGTATAATGCTGGAACCAACCAATTTGAAACTTTACAACTCGAGGGCTTAAAGCCCAGCTTTAAAAACATAAAAACCAGAACGGGTTTACTGAACTTGAAACTTTACTGAACAGTTTTTGCAATTTCCGCTCTCTCTCTCTCTCTCTCTCTCTCTCTTTGTGTGTGTGTGTGTGTGTGTGTGTGTGTGTGTGTGTGTGTGTGTTTTTATATCGTTTGTATAACTAAAAAAAAAATTAAAATCGCAGATAGTTAAATATTTAAAACTCTAATAGTTCAGATATATCGTTTAGGTTTTACTGAGGGATCTGACTAATAAGTTTTGGTCAAGATCGGTAATACTGAAGTATATACTTTACTGAATAGTTTTGAGTGTTTCACTCCATATAATGGATGTGAGAATTAGAGAGAATGGATTTTAAAGAAATAAACTAGATGATATGGTAAACACTGTATAATGAATAGAACCCACAAACTTTACAGTTAAATAGAATTAGGTAGCGAGAGAAATATAAGGAGACAGACTGGCTGAGTAATAAGAAGGTAGACAGGTTGCTGACTGGATATACTGTTATAAACTGTCGTAAACTCTTTGGCTGTCGCTTTATTTATATAAACCGAACTCTTCCTTCCTAATGTGGGGCCTAGGTGGGGAGTAACTGACTTTAGATTGATTAAATGTCTGCTTCTCCGCTTTCAAATCCTATGAATCCTCAATGATTCTAATTCCATTACACACCACATTTTTCTCTTTTACTTAAAACATTTTTTTTTTTTTCAAAAAAAATATAAATTTCAGAGGCTAATTGAAATCTTCGGCTTCCTTCTAGAGCGTCATTTAGTTTGCAGTGACTTTCCTTCTACTACCTATATGATACTGATGAGAATGTGTTTGTTGTTTTTTTGAACGAAATTATACTTTCGTAAAAAAACAAAAATTCACATGAAGCTCACACTTGATAAAATTTTTTCAATTCACTTTCGGCTCCGAAAGGTTTACTCAAAATATTGATGGTTGATATATAATCCAAGCACAGTAACTGAAATTACAAAAATTCAGTAGAAGAAATGATAAGTGGACATAAAACTGAGACGTTTTTCCATGAATGTGAACAATCTGTTGATTGCTTTCAGTTTTACAGCTCAAGTTTTATTAAGTATTTTTGCTTTATTCATCCAACTGCCAATCATTTTTATCTTCATTGTATGCTGTTTATGTCTGTCCTAGAGAAATTTTGTCACGACTTGTAATAATAAAAAAAAAGTAAGGATTAAAAGATTAGTCCATCTGAACTGGGTTGAAAACAGCTGTTTTCAACTAAGAGGCCTTCACAAACATCTACCGCGCCGCGCCCTGTATGTTTTATAACATGAGCTATGTGTACTACAAAACAAGACCACGTTTTATATTATGCAATAAGTTTATTTGTATTTAAAATTATCTCACGACTTTTTTTTAAAGTCCATTTACTTTTCCTTCACCTTGAATTTAGAAAGAGGGAGGGTGCCTGGCTCTAAGCTATAAACGCCTTGGAGTAACTTTTATTAATACGTTCATACTGTTGACAAATAATATTTCTCCTTTAGTTTACTGTTCAAATAATAACAATGATAATAGTAATAATAACAACCTTTTACTTTATCTTACCAATCTGACGACCTTGTCTTTTTTTCAATTTTAATTTTTATATTTTATTTTATTATTACTTTCGTTTTGCTTATTGGTAATATGGTTGTTTTTTTATGATCTTAGTTTTTTTTTTATATGATCACAAAAATTAAATCCGTCCACTCGTTAGTCTGTTGGTACATTAAATTAGCTTTATGGCACTTTTTTTTTTGTTAATATACCAAAACAAAAATGGACAATTAGCTAAAGGTTCATATTTTTTTAAATACAAATATATGCGGAACCTCGTATTAGTGAAACAGAACGGACACTGACAGAGGTAGTGGGTACATCATTTCCCTGAGGCCCTTGTCACAGTGCCAACACAAACGTCATACCAATATTGTACAAATGACCGGTTACCCAAGAGTGTGCCAATCTTTTACATCTACCATGACCCTCAATTGCTTCCTACTCACGGAGAGAATATACTTCAAGCCCACCCCCTCCCCTGTCTTATATATTTTATAAATCTCTTAGCCTGAAGTCAACCGTTCGTGTTTCTCCAGTGCTTCTCCAATTTCTTTTTCCTTCAGTGTTAAACTTCACTGTCACAAAATTGTTTAGTGACGGCTAATGCTGGTTGGTTGGATTTCACCTTAGCCATCATCCGCCCTCTCATTTTCCTCTATCCCGCATGTCCGGGTAACAAGGCCAGTAAGTCTTTCCTACATTCACCCAATAACTTAGAACTTAGAATAACATAGAATAATGACATTACTTTTTTCCATTAACCCTTCGAGAGTGTCTTCTCCCATACCCTTCTCCTACCCATACCATACCCTACCACTGAGATTTAATTAGATTAGAAACGAGGGGTGGAACAAGCCTCATTCCACTGCGATCTACAAGACGATCCACTGTCCCACTGACTATTGTGGATCCCCTTAAATTACAGCACAACCCCTAGCTTTGCCCTCCTAATCAGTCCTAGCAGAGCTGAGAGCGGCTCCGTCATGAAGCTCATAGCTTTGGGATTGCCTGTCTCCTATTGAAGAGACCTTGTCCTCGCCAGGCCGGCGCACTCAAAGAGGATGTGCACCGGGGTTTTTTCCTCTGCCTTGCAGAATCGGCATACCGCACTTTCTGCAAGTTGTAGATAGTGCATGTGTCTGTTCAGCCTACAATTAGCCTTATATCCCTTCGGGTATGGCTCAGTAGATCTCTAGTAAATTTCAGGCAAATGTCTCTTAATAAAGATCTGTGCCTGCCTCTGCCCTAGTGTTCTCTCCCTCCAAAGCAGACGCTGTTCTTCTATCCAATCTTTGATAGAAGTTTGACAGAAGTGTTCGGGGCCTATAAAGGTATTCTGCGAACTCTCCTTCGCTAGGGCATCCGCCCTTTTATTGCCCAGAAAACCCGCATGTTCCGCCACCCAGGCGAGTGTCAGTTTGTTCCGAGTATTCACCTCGGTTAGGACAAATAGGCTATCCCACACCAGTCTTGAGACTATTGGTGTGAAGAAAGTGCCTTAGGGCTGCCTGACTATCGGAGTATATGGCCACTCAACTCTACCACTTACTCGTCTCACCAATTTTAGATAGAAGAAGTTGGTTCGTTTGTCTATAATAAATTGTATTAACTGTAGTAAGAGAATTTTTTTTTCAACAACTTCTAAGGTTATTAGCGCTTTTTTTTTTTGTGTGATTGTTAAAACCAGATTATTTTTGTATTTGGTCTGACCAGTTGAAGATAGTGAATAATATATACCAGGTGTGTAAATTAAGTAATGAGACTGATTTTCTAGTGTTCGATCTGGCAACACTGGAGACGCGGCGCTTGCGTGGTAGGGCAAGTAAACATCTGATACACGTCCAGTGCAAATTTGAAAATGCTAGAGTTGTTGCACTGTCCGTAGTGACTTTTTTTTGTGAGCAAGGTTTTTTCAGTACGTTTTAAAAAAGAGTGACATCAATTACGAGCAAAATTGTGCTATTAGGTTTTGCTTCAGACTTGGGCACAGTGCAACGGAAACGTTTGAAAAACTGTGCCAGACCTATGGAGACAATGTTTTGTCGAGAGCACAGGTTTTTAGGTGATTTAAGTCGTTTGCAGAAGGAAGGGAATCAATTGAAGACGAGCCTCGCAGCGGAAGGCCTTCATCTTCAAGAACCGACGAAAATGTTGGCAGAATCCGCGATCTCGTGAGTTCAGATCGTCGTTTGACAGTCCGAATGATCGGCGAAGAGTTGAATTTGACTCACACCACCGTTCATCAAATTTTGACTAATGAATTGGGGATGAGAAAAATTTGCGCAAAAATGGTTCCGAAAAATCTTTCACAAGAGCAAAAAGACATCAGAAAGGAAAGGAGCCTTGACTTTTTGGGAGCAATTGAAAGCGATCCCAATTTTTTGGAACGTGTTATTACAGGAGACGAGTCTTGGGTGTTTGAGTATGACCAGAACTTCAACCTCTCCAAGGCCAAAAAAAGCAAGAATGAGCAAGTCAAAAATCAAATGCATGCTGATTTGCTTTTTTGATAGCCAAGGAATCGTTGACAAAGAATTTGTGCCTCAATGCCAAATGGTAAACCAACATTTTTACCGAGAAGTTCTTGGGAGACGTCGAAAAAGAGTCATGCGTATGAGACCAAACATAAAAAACAAGTGGGTGTTGCATCACGACAATGCTCCGGGTCACACCGCGATTTCTATTAATGAATATTTGGCCAGTAATAACATTCCTGTGGCTCCTGAGCCTCCTTATTCACTCGACTTGAGTCCATGTGACTTTTTTTTGTTCCCCAAATTGAAAAATCACCTCAAGGGACGTTATTTTGTAACTTGGAGAATATTCAAACAGCCGTAACCGTCCAACTGAAGTCTTATCCAGTATCCGAGTTCCAGCACTGCTATGACGAATGGAAGAATCGTCTTCAGCGTTGTGTGGCTTCCCAAGGTAGTTACTTTGAAGGGGGCAATGTTGAATTGTAATTTTATTTGAATAAAAAAAAAGATAAAAAATCAGTCTCATTACTTAATTTACACACCTCGCATGTTCTAATGCTCACTTGTTCATGCGTATACACACTTGTTTACATACGCGCGCGCGAACATTTACTTGTTAAACTATTCTTATACTACAGGCTAATATATTATTGTGTTATTTACTTCTATGTAATAAGTCATAAACTTTTAAATGGATGACTAGTCATTACGTAAAAAAAAAAAATTAAACTTTTACGTTTTTTAAAACTTTTACGTTATAACATCTTTACACACAATATTTCATATGTTATCAAGTGAAAAGGATGGGGGGATATTACGTACTTTACTAAGTAATTTTAAAACCTAGGTATTTATATGGAGCTATTAGTAGATAATTAGTTCTTGCACGTTTTTTATAGCTATTAACACATTCCGTGCTCATTACAGCAGCATACTTCACTTAAACAGTTCAGATAACTAAAAAAAGGTTGTGCCAGTTATGTAATACATTCCAAATTTGAAGAATATTGATTAACCGGAAGTTACAAAGACAACTTTACAGAGTAGCTTTTTTGAAGCTTTTTTTTTTTTTATTTGTTCGAGTAGAAACAAATTGTAAGAAGCTAAAGTTTTAGAGGGTAGCGTAGTGGAAGAAAGAATTAAAAGAAAATAATAGTTTTTAAAAATAGTTTAGAATATTTTATAGTATCAAAAATACAATTTTGTTAATATTTTAAATGTATTTAGTGCAGTGAAAAGAGTCAGGTACTGTAATTTGGGGTCATTGTTGTTAAGGAAACAAAGGCACAAAAATCCGTTAAATTAATACAATGCAACTTGGCCAACTGTTTTGTTAGAGAGAGCATTCCTTCGGACAGTCAGCCTTCTGCTTTCAAAGAATACAGTCTGACTCTGCCTTCAAACAAGAATAGTCTGCATTCTGCTTCCCAAGCCAGAACACTACTTCAGGAATCGCTCTGTTAAACTCATGCGAGATTTGCCTTTATTCTAGATAAACATTATTTTATTAAGATATAGTTGTGATATTGTAAAATACTTAAATTTACTTAGAGATAATATATTTATTTCAAAAACCAGTGGTGCTCTATTGAGTATTACTAATACTTCTTTCACAAACCACTTGTGCTACCACAAATACACATCACCAACAACATTTCAGTAGAAACAGTAGAAATGAGGGAAGATTACAGAATATCTAGTAATATTGTGAAATATGGGCTGTACTCACCAAGATGTGATTATGTGTATCTGGAATTAGGTAGATCGATCTCTCTCTCTATCTATCTATGTATCTATATAATTATCTCCTTTTCTGTAGTAGATTGTACCAGTGCAGCAACATAGTGTTAATTAAAGAAAGAATTCATTGCTTTAAAACAAATAATATTATAACCAGGAAATCAAATGAGAAATAATGATGTTGATGAAGAAAAAGCAAAATGTTAATACAAATCCATAATAACAGAAAATAATTTAAAAAAAAAAAATGAGAATTATATTATTTCTTGTAATTACAAAATCTTCCTTCGTTATTATTTTGAAGAAATTGTGGAATAAGTAATTATAAAACCACAAGATAACAGAAGAAAGTTAAACAAACCACATAACTAGGTGAGAGACGGTATATTTCAAATGTATTGTACATTCTAAAAATGTTGTGGCCATTCTATTAGAAAATTAATTTGATTTTTCATTATATTACCTTTCCACAACAGTAATGAGTCTAAATTAATAATATTATGAGACTATATATTTAAAATATATATATATATTTTAAGCAATCTCTTGGACACTTGGGAGAAAAATGATATTTGTTTGTTCTGTTTATACTTATTTAATTATTGTGCGTTGTTTTTACTTAACCAGCGGGTTACCCCCCCGTACTTCATCACTTTTGGAAAAGTTTATTTTTACTTCTCCTTAACGGCTGTAAGAGGAAGTATTGCAATCAATATGGCAAATATTCGAAATTTAATTTTCACTCAACAGTATTTGTTTTGAGGTTCCGAAAAAATTAGAAAAAGGATGAGCTTGTATGTGTACGTGTGTAATATTATGTGATCAGCATATCTCAGAAATGGAAAAAGTTATAAAGTACATATTTCGTTTAACTTCTACAAGGTTTAGTTTGGTTCGAAATCCAGTTTTTGGTGTTTTTTTTCTCGAAAACGGCTGCACATATAAGAAGCTGTAGAAACTTTTTTTCCTGGAAAATTCTATTAAGGGAGTGAATTTTGGATTGAGTTTGGGCGCCTCGACCATTCGGCTCCTTGCAGCCCCAGTTCAGTGTGGTTCTGCAGAGAAGATTCTTGTAGGCCTAAGTGCTCCGCAACCATTTCTACCATCCTGCACGGACGAATCAACCACACCAATTCTGTGGAGATGTTTGTTCAAGTAGTCGTGTCCAGTGGCCAAACTGAAACATGCTACATCGCAGTGCCTCGGCAAGTCACCAGGCAATCTGGTTTTTGGGGGTCGTACGATGGATTCCATTGCTTGCCCTCTGAACATCGCCACATGTATTCATTCAGCATTACCTGGAAGTACTCTCTGTCTGGGGCCACTCTTTTTGTGCAATGTGCAGTGAAATCCTTTTATTAGGCTGCTTGCATATTGCTAATTACTTTGGCTAGTGTGTCCGCCAACTTATTGCCGCAGTGGGTCGGGATTCACTGCAACACAAAATCTCTTCCCTGTTGGCTAGCATTCGGCAGCATTCCACGGTTTTATCGCCACTGATTCCAGGATTGATGATAGTTAGAACTGCTCCCTGGGAATCAAAAAAACAAAACAATCTTGGTCTAGAGTTCTTTAGCAACTGTTTCACACCCGTAGTGTTAAATTAATAAGTCGACCTCCTCATCATTTTTGTCAATTATTTAGATCGTGTGTAAGTATATTTTCTACAATTAGAAACTATATATTATAAGAAACTATATTATTTTTGGAAAAATATTCTATAAATTATACTAAAGTGGTTCAGTTAATATTTATTTATTTATTTATTCCTATATCTAAGCGATTAGTTTATTGTATGGCGTTGCTGTAATCTTAGTACATCAGAAAGGACACAATGTACAGATATAAATAACAATAGTTATAAAATAAAAATTAAACTAATACAAAATTAAGATTAAATCCTTATTTCTTAATTTTAAACTGTTTACAATAACTAGATACAAATTTATCGAATGTTCGACTGAGATGATATTTAACAGATTGGCAAGTATGAGAATTCATTAGTGTCATTGTTAAAGTGATTCATATATTTTGATATATACTTATTTCTAAGACATGTAAAGAATTTACACTTAAACAAAAATAGAGAAACAATAAGGGCAGTTATCATTATTAAAAACATATTTTAAGTCCAAAATGACTGCACGTAACAAACTTCTACACTACAAAACTGTAATCAGGCCGATGTTGCTATACGCTTCCTCTGCCTGGAGCCTAACCTGTGCTACTAATATCAAAAAATTACAGACTATACACAATAAATTTCTTAGACTCGCGACTGACTCACCACACTACACCAATGTCACCCACTTACACGAGCAACTTCAACAGAAACTACACAACCACATCAAAAATACACTACTAAAAGTACTGACATTCTTAGACTGCCCACAAACCCCCTTTGCCGCGAGATTGGAAACTATGACAGAACACTTACATACAGACACAAAAGAATTAGAAGTATCCTTAATTAACCCTTCTCCCTGAGCTGCAGGTTTTTCCTTCCTTTTTCCCTGCAGTATGAATTCCCAACAACAATATGTAAGTTTTATTTGTATTGAAGGTTATCACATTGGAACTTCAATGGCATTTGTAAATATGTATGTAAAAATTTGTAAATAAAATTGTATTTAATTTAATTCAACATATTTTAAGTTATTAATATATATCCTGGTATGAGTTATGCAGGCTAGTCTAATTTGAGAGATTATTCTAATCTTATTTATGTCACATGAAACGATAAAAATTTGAGAAGTGAAGGGAGCAAATTAGTCTATAATATGGGTTGTAGGATGAATTAAAAATTCTATCTAGGTCTTTGGATAATAGATTATTTTTAAATGCATAGACCAGATCATTATATTTAATTTGGATGATATTTGGATCCTGCGAAGACCAAAGATAATCGACACTTATAAGGCAAAGGCTGGTTCTCATTTCATCCGCCTATAGTGGAATCAATTGTCGTGATTCCTGAGGTATGAAGTTAGATGTCTTGAAGAGGGATTTATTAGGCCGAAGTTAGTTAGAGAATTACTAACACTGAATTTATAAAAATAAAATATATTTTAACAATAATTTGAACGAGCCTAATGGTAACTACAATTAATATGATTTGATAAAAGTAAGTAAATAATTTTAAGACTTAAATAACAAATAATTTAATATGATTAAAATAAATGAACTAATATGCACAACTATGAAAATAATTATAAGATAAACCTTGTATAGGGACGCGCTCGGAACTCAAGTATAACTGCTGCTGTAAAATGATACTGATATAATGATGTGGCTACTCGTATAATGATGAATGATATAATGATGATGATATAATTATCCCCTCTTCCATTGGGGCGAAGTGTATATTAGTCTTACTCACACACTTCTCACACTAAGACATCTCTAGTAGCGTGCGAGCTTGGTTAGGTCGGTGACAGTGATTCAGGTCAGTGGCCAGATTTGGTCGCCCATCGGCGACTTTCAAAGACCAGGTGGCTTCTGTTCAATAGACAGGGCTTTATCGGTGCTTGTATTTGATACCTTTGTATTGAAAAGGCAGCGGCCGGCTGTGGGGCCACTAGTTATAAATTATTCTTTCCTTTTGTTATATTTTGTGAAGGCTTTGACATTGCAATGACATTACCCGCCCAATTAAATGGAAAGCTATAGTTTTGTCCAAGGGAGCCATTAGTCTGTTAAAACATATTTCTTGGAATTCTGTCGTTTGGCATTTTCAAGAAAGATATCCACCATTTAACCATTTTTTGAAATATCTTCAACTGAACATGGCTAGGTTCAGTTAATATGGTAGAAGAGGTTCGGAGATATGATTAATATATGTTGAGGTTCAGTCTTAGAAAATAAAGTTACTACAATTTTGCCAAGATTTCATCAACTATATTGTTTTTTTTTCAACATAACACTTATTAATATTTAAAACATAACACTTAACATTGAACAATTTAATAAACAATCTAATAAGTTTAAAAAAGTTTAACCCAGACATCAGCATAATTTATTATAAAAAGAGTGTGACTCTTTTCCCAGCAACCTCAAAAAAATTAATTTTCCCAGAAAAATGTTTGAAATATAAATAATAGTAAAGAAAGTTTAAAGAAAATCGTTGGAGCCGTTTTCCGAAAAAATTGCGAAAACAAAAGAACATTCATAAACAAGTGCTTGCGGTTGATGGATTTTACCTGAAACCTTCGTATCAGATGCGGATGTGGTACCAAAACGGAATACCAAATCAGTACTTCCTTTTCATTATTTTATATATTTTGTTCAAAAGCACGCGCGCACACACACAGACTATTCGTTGCAAATATTTTTTTCACACTTAGGGGAGAGCTCAAAACTCAGTTTCAAATATTTAACACGATCGCAACACTTCCTGTTTAATTGAATAATAAGAGAACAGACTCTTAACGTTCGTCGTCTTGGAAGAAATTTTATTCGATGTTTCTGTAAAGAAATCCTGGAGCTTCTTTGATTATTCGTATATTCGCTAGACAAACACTATTTTCTATTTATTTCTTGATCGCCTGCCATGTTTAATGTGGCCAATTAAGTCGACCTCTTCATCATTTTTGTCACTTATGTAGATCGTGTGAAAGTAATAAATCGTATGAAATAATTGAATTTAATATATAGTTACTAAATTGAATATAAAAACCTAATGAACTTTTGACAGAAAACTTATTAAAAATGATTAATGCAATATTTTATATCTTGCACAAATAGAATCACACGTTACATTATATTACAGCTTATATTATATCTGATTAACTCATACGGACGGCTAGTTATATCATTAACTCCTTTATTTATTTATTAATTCAATAAATTCATAAATATTAATAAATTAAAATTAACAGAATGAATTATAGCTATTATTATTTTTATTTATTTTACATTTAAACATATTATTAAGAAAAGCTATGTGCGCGCAAAGTTTCTTATTCTATATATTCCATTTACTTTTTCATTGTGTGAACTTTTATTTTTTTATTTTTTAAGATTATTTCATCAATTCTGCATTTTTTTTTTTTTTTTTTTTTTTACATTTTATATAATGATTTTATCATTATTTTTAAATTAGCTTTCATCATACATATATCTTGTCTCAAGTACGAATGGGAAAAGGGAAGATTTTTAGTCGATGCTTACTTTATTCAGTCTTTGAAGTGCATATGATTTTTAAATTGAAAAATCCAAACGAAACAAAAATTTAAATGCTTTGCTAAAAATTACTCGTGTTAAGCTTGATAAGCTTCCAAAACTAGCTATGCTCTATGAAACTCTTGAGCTAAACTGTTCACACTGACTATATATATATCTTCCTGTAATTAAGCTTATCTCACAAATATCGTGATATTTGTCTTGTATGAGTTTTCAAATTTCAGGGGTTTATGTCAAGTACAGACTTAGATCTCATGCAGATTTGGGGAAAACAACCTCCAGCGTCATGGATGCGTTGTGTTATCTATTCTGTATTCCTGTTTTTTATTATGATATTGAGTGGTTTTATGCATGTAGCTTGTAGGCGTTTCTTTTTCTCGCTCTGATTAAGTTGTACTGCAGCCAATCAGCCCTTTTTCACGCTACCACAACGTACGCAATGTCATATCCTCCTCTTAGCCCGCAAGGGGTATCTGTTGCATGCAGTTACTTAGGGAGTAGCGACCCCAGGGGTTACCACAGCTCAGTACTCCATGCACTTCGTCAGAACAGTACACAGTACACTTAAACTACATACACTTTACAGACAAGGACAAACACAGTACATAAACTAGGATCTCCGTCCCTAGTTAATTGCCCTAAGCCAAGGGAGACGGAAGGGATTAGCCAGTCGTAGCGCGCTAGCTAGATTAGCAAGGCGGAGGTCCCAGGTTCGCATCCAACATGCTCTTCTTCCTAGGACCCTCTATAGCTCACTGTCCGGTGATGGCAGTGTTGTCTGCCGAGCTGGAGAACACTGCTCGGAGGCCGGCAGTTTACTGAGAAGTCTGCGGAGGACACAATAGATCTTTCAGGTCGCAATGCAGTAATCCCCTACAACAATCTAAGCTAATCCTCCTTCTGAAGGCTGTCATTTGCCAAATTCGTGAGTGCAATTTGCTTGTTAAATCTTTTGTAAAAACTTGTTTTTTTGTGGTACAGCGCAATGCGACCAAAAGAGGTCTATTGTGCCATCCCATTGGTACCAAGGGGCACCCTTTCCTCCCCCTCCCATGTCTTGCTGGCGTATTTCTGGAGTATATCTTGTGGAACGGTTGTTTTATAAACTTTTCGCCTATACTCTGTTTGGCAATTCCCAAATACCAGTGAAACTTGTTTTAGTTACGTTGCAGTCGACAGGTATTTTTGAAATGTTACAAAATGGCTTCTAATTGATGAGGATTAAGAATATTCCATGAGCAAAACGAACCCGCTGGTTCATTTCCATTGTGCCAGATTGTGCAGATATTTATACTCAGAATGTTTAGGTGACGATTCACTAAAATATGACACACGGACACCCTAGGATCGATTCCAGATACTGAAACGAGAATGATTTACTTTGATTTCCCAGAATAGTGAGGATGCTAGCTAGTCCCATAGCAGCCACGAATCATTTTAATAATTCTGATAATTTAGAGTGTTTGCGGAGTTTAATATAACCTCCATTTTAAGATCTCAACAACCCTTGTGACTATGACAACTAGCTCGCCTGAAAGACTGTGGTTAGCTTACCTTAGACATTGAACCTCGGTTTAGTCCCAATATTCCGTCATGTATCCTTTTCTACGTCATACAGACGCTAGTAAACCTGAGCATACATAATACCATTAGCCAGATTCAGTCCTAATTAAGCTCTTTTGCCTGGGGACTTTTTTTAGACGTAAATAAAAGTACTTTACTTTTGGCCAGTTTAACCTTATTTACATAAGCTATAGTAGTTCTAGGTGTCTCAGACAAGTAGAATATCTACTATAGCTCATCCATTCTACAGGTACTTTTAGGACTCAGAGAGTAGGCCGGGAATGATGGTAGAGAGAATCAGATAATAATCGTGATTATACTTTTACATCACATTTCCCATTAAATAGATAGTAAATATTTAGTAACACTCATTTGATAATTTTATTAAAATATTTATTGTTAATAAATTTGCCACTAAAACAGTATCACTATAATTAAGCCTGCATTATGACAGTTATATTGAACAATACCTGTCTATAGAACTGGGTAAAATTCTATTTATATGGTTTACAATAACATGTACATGACTACTTTATTATCCTCAGTTTAATGCTTAATCTTTTTTGTGCTTAACTTTTAATATATAAAATTTTTGTACTTTTTTATAATGTCTTTATATTGCCTTTCACCAAATTTTATATTCATATTTATCTGTATTATTTAATATTAAGATATTGCAAGAGTTTACATAACAAAGCCCGCCTTCACACGACAACATTCTATTTTTATACTAAATTATTATAAATTCATGGAAATATAATTTTTTGTTTGTTTAATTATGCATCGTTTTCTGGTTGTTAGTAAAATGTAATTATCTATACAAAGATGACATTTTCACTTATCTTCCGCATGGCCGGTCACATTTAATCACTTGGCTTATAAGTTAACGAGATTTTGTATTGTTTACTCTGTGCTGGAAAACCAAAAAGAAAACTGATTTTGCATATTCATTAATATTCAATTAATTGTTGTTAGTAATTGTTTTGTGTTTTTTATAATGTTTCCCATATTGCGTTTATTGGTAAGCGATATTTGTTATAAGATTTTTCAAAATTCAGTTTTCATCATAGTCCAAGTTTCAAGGGCTCCTAAATTCCAAAAAAAATGTTTCAAGCAAATGGTCGGTATTTGTCTCGTGTGTGTGTGTGATGAGGAGGAGAATGAGAGACTGATAGAGGAAAAGAGAAACACTGAGATGTTGAGTTTGTGTTGTCAAAAAAAAAAATTATATTCTGACAAGAAAGTCTCAGTCAAAATCTGCTACTTTTAATTTTTGTTCCATTTTAACTGGTAACACCATATACATATAATGGATGAGTTAAGTGGAGAGAATTCAGGTCTGGTTGATAAAATGAGAAGACTTTGTTAACACTGGTTAACTAGTATATTAATAAAGAGACACAGTCTGCCTGGACTTTACAGTAGTGAATGGTTAAAGTAGAGTGGAATGACACGTAGTGACTGACGAGATTGAACTCTAGTGAACTGTATTTTTACTGGACTGTCCGTTGTTGTATTTATCTGGTTTCTCCCCCTCCAGTCCGAGAGAATGGTTGGGTTCGTTTCTCTTCCATCTACTCTTTTTGGTTGTCTTCTCTCTACTCTTTTTGGTTGCTGTTACATACAACAATGAGGCCAGAACCCAGTTTTTCCATAAATTAGTCTTGAAATCAGTACTTATAGGTAACCTTCTAACTGCTTATTTTTAAAATAAGCATACAAGAATGATAGTGCATCTTTTTGTTGTTTCTACATATTCGACCTACTAAACTCATTAGTTGCCCTATATAGACAAAGTTACGTGTTTATGGCTATATATAATGGTAGCAAGGATCAGTGATTGCTGGAATAACATAAATGAAGACACGAAATCACTATGTGTACTGTAGCATATACAATTTTTATTTAGAAATTTATGAGGAGAGGAGAGTATAGAGTTACCGAGCGGAGAGTAATAAATGTATAATGCGTAGGCTGTTTTGAGTCCATGTATGGCTAGTTGGAACTCTTCCCCTTATTCTAATAGTATATTATTAACTAGGGAAACCAGCATTATGAACACTCTATTGAAGTGTTATCCCTTCAAAATTGATCTTATGACTTTTTAAAGTTATCCCATTCAAAATTGATCTTATGACTTTTTAACTCTGCAGAGTTGATCTGGCGATTTCTTAAAGCTCTCACATTTTCGGCTGTTAATCCCAGTTTTTCCTACCACTTGGTGGTAGCTAGAAACATTTTTTTCTATAAGGAAGCTTGGCTGCCAAGTTGAAACTCATCCATCAATACATTGCAGCGGAAATGACAGAGGATTTTTGTTTTTTTTTTAATTTTTATTTCTAGTTCTTTACAACTACGTAATAATGTATAGTAAATCTGATGAATGAAACCATGTACAAGAGTGGAGCAGCTGTCCATTGACAACTCTCCAAAATATTTAGATAATTAGTGAGGAATTAGAGATGTATGATGAACGGAAAATAGGGAATATGGATGAGAAGAGCTTTAGAAAATGATTAAGAAGGATTTAGTGAAAAGGATTAATAGGAAAGTTAGACAGAGAGGGGAAACATATTTACATTTGTTTGTCACTCTATCAGAAGATTTCTCGGCCACTGACGTTTCAGTCTTCTGACAGGGTTTTCACGGATGGAATGGGAAGAAAGTTCTTGGATCAAAGGGTTTATGATTTCTTGGGAGGGATGCATGGAATTTTTTGTATCTGGATAAAATGAGATCGCGGACCAAAGAGAAGGTTGTGAATAATGGAGTTACAAAACATAGAACGGAGCGTTAGTGATTTGACGAAGGATTTTGGACTGGAGGGTTTGTAGTCGGAGGTAATTGGAGCGCTTGGTTGAGCCCCACACTTCGATTCCGTACGTCCATAGAGGCTTGAGTACAGTGCTGTAGATAATTACTTTGTTGTCTAGAGAAAGACGAGAACGTCGGTCGAGTAAACGTGAGAGTAATTTGTATCGTCGATTTAGTTCCTGTCTTTTGAGTCTCGTGTGAGGATTCCAAGTCAGTCTTTTGTCCAAGTAGACTCCTAAGTAGCAAACTTTATCAACAGTAGGTGGAATTGTCCATTAAGTTGTACTGGAGGACATGTAGTTTTGCGGAGAGCTATGTATTTTGATTAATATGATTTTGCATTTGTTAATATTTAATTTAACTCTCTATTTCCTGGACCATTCGGCTAGGTTGTTGAGATGGGATTGGAGGGTGCGAGTAGGGTTAACGGGATCTTCATAGGAAGTAAGGATAGCAGTGTCATCAGCAAAGGAAAATATGGATTTGTTTGGATTGTTTTGGAATATCGCTGGTGTACATTATTGGTCCTAGGATGCTTCCTTGTGGAATTCCTGCCTTCATGGGAACAGAGGGCAATGTCTTGTTGAAATGTGCTTGATGACACGACGGTGGCGCTCGGTATGGCTGCAATGGGAACTATTGATTCCAGCTCTTGAGGCGAATTTTCTCAATAAGAACCGGCTTGATTCCGTTAGAATCGGCAAGGTTTCCGATTCAATATCTAATTTTATTATTATGAATTATTATTATAATTCATAATAATAATAATAATAATAATAATAATAGCAGTAAATAATTATATTGTCATGTTAAAAAAATGGTATCTATTAAATTTTGATGGATTGTTTTCTGAGTGTAAACATTTAATTGTTGAAGGTTACATTATTAAGTTGGTTTCCTTTACCAGCTGACAGTGATCGCTGGTTTAACGAAGGGAAAAATGCCCTATTCATAGCTTAACCTTTACCTTTATTTCAAAATAACTTATGCTTAATTTTACATTTAAAAATGCATACTTTCATTATTTGTTTGGTAAATATATATTGTGTAGTGATATCATTATTAGACTGTATTGAAAGGTTACTAAACTTTTTGTATTTCTAGTTTTGTTATCACTGTAATTCTCTAGGCTCATATTTACTTCATTTAACAAAATGAATCATTCATTTGTTGTTAGATTGTACTGTAAGTTCGGATACCAACCTGTTATATGTACAACAAGTTCCCATCACCTTTATCAAATACGTTGAAGGTCTAATACTTCGGCTATATCTTCTGGAAGTAGGCTTATTCATCATGATTTCAATTTCGATTATTTTTTTCTCTTTTATTTTTGTTTCTATTGTTTTTCTATTAGTATTATTTAAATGTACTGTATATTATTTATTTAATAAAGTAATAGTTCGATATTTTTTCCTTTAGAAACGTCAGTAACTAGTTTCCGGGTTGGGTCATCCAATCTTCAAGCTGATGAAGTCAGCATTGTGGGAAAATCATGGATATTTATTTAATGTTTTCTGAGTGGTTACCTTTTACTTTCTCTTACTGCTGTAAGCGGAAGTATTGTGATCGTGTCAGATTTTCAATATCAAGTGTCCACCGGAAATACACGTTTTGAGGTTCCGGAAGTGTTTTTTATAAAGTGGTCTATGTGTGTGTACATATGTGTACAGCATTTCGCAAAAAAAAAAAAAATAGAAGAAAATTCATACTTGACATTCTGTTTGTATGTCACCATGGAAAATTATCTGTTAAAATTCCTCAACCGGAAGTACACCACATTACTAAATAGATTTTTCAGTTTTGTTTTTTTTGCGATTTTCTTTAAACTTAGCTACAACTTTTTATTTCCAACGTTTCTTCAGGAAAATTCATTTAAGGAAACTTTTGGTGGAGGGACGGGCTTATCTTGTTCTATAAAATGCTATTGTAGTTTATTATACTACTAGCTAACCCGACCATGCTTCGCTGTGGTTCAATCTGATTTATAGGCTTAACCATGCGTGATTTTTTGATAATTTGTTTCGATGCTTTGGAATACCCTGTCTACTAATTCTTCTTTTGAATGTACAATGTTGCAGAAATTAGATGGGAAGGAGATTTTTTTCCCGTTTCTGGATTTGTAGGAGCAGTGCCGTTACCGAGTTCGAGTAATTGTCTTGAAAATATGGCAGCTGATGGATCGTTTTGAAGTTGAACTATCATATTCGTTGTTAAATGAATTTTTTTTTACTGTGCTCCAAAGAGTTGAATATTTCAAGCAGGCATGAAATTCATCAGTTGGTGTTGAGCGAGGTATCACAGGAAGCGTTTGCCTGAAGTCACCGGCTAGTAACACCAATGCTCCACCAAATGGAACCTGATTATTTCGCAAGTCTTTCAATGTATGATCTAATGCTTCCAATGACATCTTATGAGCCATTGTACATTCATCCCATACAACGATTTTGCACGCCCGAAGAACCTTTCCCATTCCTGTGACAGTTTAAGAACTGAATGCGCTGTTCTACCTCCTTCCATCAACGTAGCAGCAATACCTGAAGAAGCAAGTGCTAACGCAATATGGCCGTTTGAACGGATTTTAGCACGGAATTTCCCGTTTCCGAGGGAACTTTGGAATAGAGGTACTTATAAGTAGTTGAGAAAGAGCCACCATCGCAACGCGTCTGAGTCTGTCTATTTCTGCCAACCTCGCGAAACGCTCGGAGAAGTTTCCGTTTCCGTGGGAACTTCGGAATAAAAAGTATCTATAAACACTCTTATATAGAAATGTAACGCTGTGTAAAAATTTCAAGTCAATCCATCGACTATTTTTCGAGTTTTGCGGCCACAAACATACGGATATATAGATTCTATCACCTGAATAATATTGTAATGGGATTGTAAAGATTCATAGGATCCGAAGAGCGGAGAAGTACATTAATTGAATCAAAAGTCAATTACTCCACACCTAGGCTAGACTGTACAGTGAAGACAGTTTACGACCAGTTTACTTCCAGTCAGCAACCTATCCACTACCTTCTTATTACTCAGCCAATCTCTCTCTTTATATTTCAGTCTCAAGTGTAGTGAAAGAACTAAATGGAAATATATTCCATATTTGAATAAAAAAATGTAAGTTGGCTGGAAATTTGTACAAGGGTAAAAATCCACGTACAAGACAACCGTTAGAAGAGAGGTCAGAGAACTCAGCCACTGTTTTCTTTTAACCCCCTTCTATAAAGGGCAGGTTTTACGAAGAGAAGGACCATTTTTGAACAGCCTAGATTCGAAATTCAAAATTCACCCAGTATTCATAGGTCAGATGACATCAGTGCCTGACATACTTGTTTAACAATTGAGTTTATATCAATCTAGCTAAATGAATCAATTGATTAAAGTGTATATATATATATATGAGCATGTTATTGTGATATGAAAAGTATTTTAATTTCTTTAGTCATAATATATTTATTTTAATCCATTTATTTCTTAAAACTTCTTTCTTAAACATATACACACTCACTCACAAGGCCCTTTTCAATACACTCGGTACATTACTACGAACATATAACACACATCACACTAATAAAACATTTTACTACCTAATTTGTATTTTACTGTAAAGTTCTTGGAAGTTTGTGGGTTCTATTCATTATACAATGTTCAGCATAGATTATAGTTTATTTCTCTTTCGTAAATTCATTCTTTCTTTCTTTCCTTATCATTTCCATTATAAATATTAATTGGAATTAAATATTTGGCCAAAATTCCCAGTTTAAAAAAAAAAAATCGGTTGATCTGAACAGTCGATCAAAATCAGTTTTACTACTGAACAGTTTTTTTTTTTTAATTAGTTTTCTAAGATTTTCTCCATAAAAACAACGACGGAATTTCATTAAATTTGTTACACTGATTTAAATACAGAGACATCATTGTTGTCGGAGAAAGAAAAAAGATAATTTAACGAAGTTTAGGGCGAATGGGAGGAAGTTAATACTTTCCTTCCAAAAAAGTAATTGATTAAATTTAGATTTATATCCCATTGATGAAATAAAATTTAAGACAAAGTAAACATGTATTCAAAATTATAAGTTTATAGAAAAATTTGTCAATTATAATTTATTCTATAAACTGTAGTTATGGAAGAAAGGTCGTGTGAGTGTTTCACGCCATTTTTTTTTCTTAAAGCTTTGTTTCATTTTGGATTCATAGAACAGTATGGAGCTAATATGTTTTCAACAGGACACAAAATATTGTTCTGCTTAGATGAGTGTATGATGTAAAACTGTTGAACAATAAATGTGTTAGAGTTGATACTTCGCACTGTTTACCAATACATATAGAAACATAATTGTTCAAAGAAATGATATAATTTTTGTATCATTTGACATATCCATTTCCAGATATAATATTTCACAGTCTCACACAAAACAGATATCACCTATCATAAACTAATTACCTAATAATAACTTCCTTATTTTAATAGTGTGTTTTGTTCTTTTTTTTTATTTTTTATTTTATTTGTTTACTTTCGTATTCATTTCTTTTTTTATAAGAAATTATTTTGTATTAATTGTCAGGTTATATCTTTTATAATTACATATTGTACTTTTCTTTTAATATTTTCTCTGTTTGATATAAAATAACAATATCTATATACGTATTTATTAGGAGAACAGTTGATTAAAATCGGCTCTATCCAGATACAATCAGCTGTTACTTTCTATTACTGATTTTAATTGACCTATGTATATAAAATGTTTTTATGAAATATTTATTTCATATTTATTTTTATTATTATGTATAATGGGTATGATGAAGGAGAGAAAATTGTTTGGTTTAGATTAACAAACTAGATATGGCTGAATACCGTATAATGAAAAAGGTGACACGGACTGTCTGTACTTTACCATTTTCTCTAAAATGGTAGAGTATGGTAAAGTGGTAAAGAGAAAAGTACGAGTAGATGACACGTTGTGACTGCCGAATGAACTCTGCTATATATGTATCTCATATATCTCCCGCCGCTGTATTTAAGCAGTTTCTCCCACTCTAGACCGAGAGAGTGGTCCTGTCATTTTTGTCCCTCTCACTCTCTCTCTCTCTCAAGTTAGGATCCTATTACATATATAATGTATTATTTAAGCCAATTTTTCTACTCAAAAATAGAATCAGGTGGAATCTTTAACAATATTCAAAATTTAAATATAATATCTGCATATAAAAAATATTAAACGAAGTTATATTTTCTGTTGAATCATTGTCTGCTCTAAATTGTTCGTATTGTTACAAGTATGCAAGGGAAAATAAAAATTCTTAATAAAATTAATAGGCTCTGTATATTTATGTGTAACAAATTTAATGAAATCCGTTGGTGTGTGTGTTTATGGATAAAATTGTAGAAAAACTGAAATAACTTCAGCAGTAAAATCGCACTTCCGGTCAACCGATTTTCTTCAAACTCAGAATTTTTACATCATATTTAATTGTAATTAATATTATTTAGAATTGTATAAATAAACTATAATAGCACTTTGAGAAAAAAACATTACCCCGCCTCATTTCCAAAAACTACCTTAAATAATTTTTTTCCGGTGCAATGTTTGAAATAAAAGTTTTAACTTAGAGTCGATATTGTGGGGATATGTCGAAAATGATTTAAGTAGTTGTATACTAATTGTAAAAAGCCATTTGCTGAAAAAATCGCAAAAAAACTGAAAAATCCATTCAGTCAAGTGATAACTTCCGGTTAAGGAATTTCGTCAGTTTTTTTTTTGTTTTTTTTTTTTTTTTATGTCGGTTCTCCATCCTCATGGTGATACCCAAGTGGAATGTCAAGTGTAAGGTGTCAAGTGTAAACTTTCTGCATTTTTTTTTGTTTTTGAGCTGTGATGTTTACATAAACACACATATGATGTAAACATTCATACACACAGAGACCATTTTCTAAAAACCACTTTTTTTGAACTCAGGGGACCTCGCAACATGTATTTCCGGTGAAAACTCGGTATACAAATTTGACACGATTTACAATACTTGCTTCTAACAGTTGTAAAAATTTGTCCAGATAAAAGTAATAGTTCTCCAGATTGTTCCTGATTAGTATGCGAAGTTTTGCAAAAGTATGCAGAAAATCACAAAAAAAATAATAACTGAAAATAAAAGTAAAGTATTACTTCCGGATTGTTTTTTTGTCACATTGTGTTCACAGACCTACTTACAATTACTAAAAATATTTTTTGGTACTCAGAGGAACTGAAAACATGGTATTTCCGCTGAAAACTCAATTTCTCGAAATGCTGATCATTGTATAATGAGGAAGTAACACAAACTGACAGGCCTCTTTACACCAGTATAGAAAATGGTAGCGAGAGATTTAGAGTGAATAAAGAGAAGGGTAATAGTTGGTTGCTGACTTGTTGTAACTGCTGTATAATCTGTTCTAAATACTGTCCCCTGTAGGGCTAGTGCAGCTCTATTTAGTCTGGCCTAAGTAGTAAGTGAGACTCTCAATTTTGTATCTCCCTCTCCTCGGATCCTATTACATAAAAGTAATAATGGACGCCTGGAAACTTTATTATGTCCCTTTTACAACACAACTTTTGCGGTAAGAGAATGCAATAAGTGTGTTAGTGATGCGCAAATAGAACTTTCAATTCATAAAGCACGTAATTCATATACTGTTGTATACATTTTGTGAGCTGGGTGAAAAAAATAAAACAAAAAACTTGATATGTTTTTTTTTTTGAAGTTCATGAACCATATGGGGAAATTATTACATCAAACAGTTAAGTGCTTCTCCTCTAAATAGTACACGGTAGTTGGCATGTGGCAAGGATAATATAAACATCAGATCATAAACCGTTTAGTTGAAAAGACCTATAAATGTATTGGAGGAACGGCCCCGGCAAATATCTCCGCCCTAAACTTGACATTTAGTTATTATTATTATTAGTATATAATTATTATAATATATACTTTTTTTTTTTAGTTTATTATTGATAATTACTATAATATTTTTTTTCTTTTTAATATATAGAAATTTAATTGACAATTTTGTAATTGAAAGTTGATTGATAGTTGTCAATTTTTTCTGGTAACAATATGTAATGATGATTACGATCATTTCCTTTATTTTGTGTGTGTGTTGTGTGTGTGTGTGTGTTTTGTGCGAGAGAGAATGAGTTAGTAAGTGGAAGGGGAGGTAATTTAAGTAGATTGACCTTAAACTTTGGGCTAACTTATTTAACAAATTATCTTAATTTGCTTTAGTTCTCGGTCGTTCTTTATATAATGCTACACTACCTTCTAAATAGTTTCAGTTTTAACTATTAAACGAATCTGACAAATTACATTTTATTTTCTCTTACTCCTCCTGATAAGACGTATTGCGAACATGACAAATTAATTTTTTTATCGAATGCTCTGTGTGTGTGTGTGTGTGTGTGTGTGTGTGTGTATATATGTATGTATGTATGTATGTATGGGAGTGTCTCAAAAAATAACCACTCGAAGCTCACCAATGAAGTCTCTTACTCCATTTAGACTCTACAAGCGTATTAGACACGAAGATTTCAGGCAAAATCCATCAATCGGAAATGCGATTTTACTGAATGTTTTTTTGTTTTTGTTTTATGTTTTGGTGATTTTGTGAAAACGGCTCCAATGATTTTCTTAAAATTTTGTATACTATCTACAAACATAAATACCTAATCACTTTTATTTGAAACTGGAGAGGATTCTGGGGGAAGCGTTAAAAGTTTTACATCTGTACAATGTATGATTTTGCCAACATATTTATAATATAAATATGCATAAGACGTTGGAAGGAAATAAATACGCATACTACGACGGATAAAATACCAGATGTTATCCAGCATTGCGGATACATCGACATTTTTAGCCGTTGTAGGATTTTCACCCATCATCAGAGTAAATTAGCCCAATTTCATGTAGAGAGTGTGCAATCAACAAACAACAAGTGTTGAGTGCAAACAAAAAAAAAAACATTGCTTTGAAGTGAACTGTCTGCACGAACTTGATAAATATACTCTTGATGATGGATGATAATCCGAAACCGGATAAAAGGAATAAAAGAAATATGCACATGCTATGACGAATAAAATATCATATACATTTTATTAAAAGGTGCCAATTTTAAAGAAAATTTGGCAATTAAATTACGAGTATATTAATTTGAAGTAAGTGAAAGTCGTATGAGTGTTTCAAGGCAGATTTCTTCCCGTTGTGTGTGTGTGTGTGTGTGTGTGTGTGTGTATGTCTAAGTGAAAGAGGGAGGGAGATAATCAAGTAACTTAAAGTAGATCAAGTTGACGTGCGTTTGGGGCTCAGTGGTGGCACCTTGATGTGGTTGCTAATGGACTATTGAGTCCATCTTTTGTATGCCGAATTTTCTGATAATTGCATCCATTTTCAACGCTATACTAAGTACATTTGTAGCTTTTAATGGTCTATAAATTACGAGGATTATTCTGTAAGTAAAGACACGAATAGTTACCGTTTTAATTTGGTGTATAATAAATGAATCTAATAAAGTATCTATTTTTAAATATAATCCCCTAATACATCTCTCAATTATCTCTTTTAAGTCAGGAATTAAAAATACTTTGTTTTGATTCATGAGTCAGTTTAATACCAGAAGTATTTTTTTTTTCGGAAGAGACACGGTCTATTATCGTTTTTGTTTTTCATTGGCAGTAATTTCAACATTCAATGAAAAATTCTGGTTACTATAGAAAGTAAACTTAATGATGCAACAAGAATGGTAACTAGATTCTGCCGTTATTTTAGCCGGAGCAGACAGACTGATACAGATATATTATAGTGTTCTGTTTTCTAATTTATTTATTGCAATACATTAGTAAATAATAAAGTTAATATTGTTTGTATATTGTTTATTATTTATTACTGTTATTGTAGTGTCAGCATTGTCATGTTGTGTCTGGTTGCAATAGATCCAAGACCTCCAGGCTGTCACGACACTACTACACTCAACCATGTACCATAAACTTTGTTCACCCCACCCTTTTTTATACCCTGGACAATTAAAAGTTATAATAATAATGAAAGACATTACTACAAATAACATCCATCATATCAGGAATTAAAAATATTTCCACAACCACCAAAAATAGTAGTAAATGCGACAGAATATTACACGCTTGATTTATTACAAAATATACTTTTGATTATTAACTTTTATTGCTACTTTTTTTTTTATTATATTATATTTATGATTGTTTTATTACAAAAACCAATAATATTGGAGGTTATTTCAGAATAGGATAACAAACTTTCAAGGTCTCTTGTTACTGGGTTGGTTCATAGTAATTTTTTTACAATTAGGATATCTGCATTTTGTTTTTATTTCTTATTACTTCCTCTTAATAATAATACTAAGAGGAAGTATTGCGATCGTGCCAGATTTTCGAAATTGAGTTTTACCGGAAATACACTTTTTGAGATCTCCTGAGTCCGGAAAAGTTATTTTTCGAAAATCTGTATGCTGATGTATGAACAGAATATCTCAAAAACAAAAAGTTGCCAGCAAGCTCAAACCTAGTATTCCGTTTAGTTCCTACCATCGCGCATCAGCACGAAGATTTCGGGCTAAATGTATCAACCGGAAGTTGCACATTACTGAATGAATTTTTTTCTTCGTTTTTACTGATTTTCTCGAAAACGGTTTCAACGATTTTCTTTAAACTTGTTACACATCAACTACTCATATAAAGAGATACAACTTTTATTTGAAATATTTCTCTGGGAAAATTAATTTCATGGCACTTTTTGGGGAGGAGTGGGGTTTCCTCTAATTGCCATTTCAGTTTCTTATACAATTCTATCATTTAAATAATATTAATTAGAATTAAATATGTTGTCAGAATCCCGAGTTTGAAGAAAATCGGAAATCCGGATGTGCGCTTTACGGAAAGTAGTTTTCAGTTTTCTACTATTTTCTCTAAAATGGCTCCAACGATTTTCTTTAAACATTAAATATTAACTAAACATATAATGCGCCACAACTTCTATTTGCAATAATTCTCCAAGAAAATTGAATTAAGGTGGGATTTTCTTTTGGAGGAGATGTGGTGGGATTCTGTTTTATGTGCTAATTCAGTTCAGCAATGTGCTATACAATTCTGTCAACTAAATAATATTAATTAGAATTAATACCTAGTTTGAAGAAAATTAATTGACTGGAAGTACGATTATTCAGTTTTTTCTCCATAAAAATGCCTATCAGTTTTAAACATTAATAAGAATAAATTTTGAAACCGGGAGCCTGCCTATATATGGCTTTTATCTCCCCCGATGCTCCCCCATATCATCCCCTTAAATAGTCTCCCCCGCCGGTCAGTCTACAATATCCCAAGATATCCTTTAATTCCAACTCGCTCAGGCAATCCTGCGAGAGTAGTCCCCTCCCAAATACGCGAAACCTAGTACCAGCGAATTTCGTGCGAGTGTTTCACACACGTTATTTTTTTTTATAATACGTTCAGTTATTAATCCTGATCAGCTGATTTTATTGACTTTGATTTTATTACTAAAACTTTTTTGTTATAATTGCAAAAATAAAGGAAAGTAATTGTACATGAAGTTTTTGTTTTGGAATTATCTCAACTTGTGACATAGATTGATATTTTGATTATAACCACCATAAAATTAATTAATTGTTATTTTTCATCTTATTAGAGAAAGTCGCAATCGATCGTGTCAAATTTTTGAAATTAAGTTGTGATGAAAGTTTTTAAAGTTTTAAGTTTTGATTAAACAAATATTTGATGTGTTTAAGTAAAGTTGTAACGGAATCCTAGCCAGCCTTGATTGAGAAAATAAGCACTGCGCTAAGCTACTGGATTCAATAGTTCCATTACCATCCATACTGAACGCCACTATAGTGTCTTGAAGCGCACTTCATCTACGCATTACCCCGGAATAAAATGCCGGAAATATGAAGCCTCTAACAAATCGCCAAATAAAGTTTGATGAGTTAGGAAGTCTCAAGACGAGTTATAATCAACATTTGAAGAAGTCTCAACAGCTAAGCATTCAAAAGCTCATACTCATCGTTCGATCACTCTATCTACTATATTCTTCTTTTCTCATACAGTTTGCTACAGAGTGTATTGCTATCAGTCGTCGACCTTCTAATTGCATGCAATTCTATTTGTGATATCCACATCTAATGTCGCCAAGAATGGAACACATTAACTTAAATTGTAGGTGCACTATTTCTTTTCTCATAATTATTTTGGTTTTTATTATTGTTATGTATTTGTTACTAATCGTACAATGCTCTACCAGTATCTATCTTACTGTTTTTCTCATATCATGCTCACATTAACACCGAGGCAATGCTTTAGAACATAAATTCGTTACGTACCCTGAATTATAGAGTGGAGATATTATTCTTCTCTTGTTATTGTAACTATGACATTCCGGCTGACAATTGTCACAGATTTTAATGCTTATTGTCCACTGTCTGTTTGTTACCTGTACTTACTGTGTGAACTTGTTTTCAAGTTCTTTACCCTAAGCCTTTTTGTTTGGGAAAAAAGAAAAATCCGGTTGTTAACCTCAAGTTGTTCACTAACATATCACTTCATCTTCTACCTTATTATTTCATCTCCATGGTATAATGAAAATAGTTCATTCAAGTTTTTTTTTTTTTTTTTTTTTTTTTTTTTTTTTTTTTTTTTTTTTTTTTTTTTATATATATATAATGAAGTTATAAAAAATACTACTGAGAAAATTCGAAATTAAGTATACACTGGAAATATAGGTTTTGAGGTCTCCTTAGAAAGAAAAACATGTTTTTAGCGAATTGTCTTTGTGTGTGCGTGTTTTTTGTTGAAAAAATATTTCAAAAACAATAAATCGCAGAAAGCTTCGACTTTGTATTACGTTTTGCGATATAATATCACCGCATCTGTTGCAAAGGTTTTGGTGCGAATTCGTGTCAAACCATTTTTTGCAATTTACTCGAAAATTGCTCCAAAGATTTCCTTTGAACTTCTTATACTATCTTCACACTAAAATGACTCACTAAGTAAGATTTTTCAACGTTATTTCAAATATTTTCCCACAAAAATATATTTTTTCGGAGTTTTACTTTCGCAGAGCTTTGTGTTAATTCCTTTGTGAAAATAGCGACAACAAGGAAAAAGCTTCTGCTAACTGTAATGACATGGCAAAGTCATAGCAATGTCAAACCCAACAAAGAAAGAATAATTTACAACTAGTGGCCTAGCCAGCTGACTGACTTCAAAACAAGGCCGCAGCCAAACAAACAAACCAAGGGTAAATACCCTTACATCAAAAGCAAGCGCCGATAAGGCTGGCCACTGACCTAAATAGGTGGTCACCAAACTACGAAGGTCGCACACTAGGACAGATGTCTTGGTGTGAGTGTGGCCAACACCAATATATAAACTCGCCCCATTGGAAGAGGGGAGGATTATATCATATACGATTATATGAGCACGTCTTCATATACGAGCAGCAGTTTACGCGTCCTTATATAGTTTTATTTAAACTTATTATCCTTCAGTTGTGCATCTTAGTTCATTATTTTATCATTCTAAATTATTAGTTATTTATCTTCTATTTAATTCTAAGTATTTTTTTGTTATTAGTTACCATTTATTACGTTAAAATTATTGTTCAAATAAAGTTTATTTTTATAAAATCCGTATTAATAATTCGAGCACTAACTTCCAAAATCTTAAACTAACTTCCGCCCTCTTCAAGACATCTACTACATCAGGAATCACATTTTAAACGATTCCATTACATAGCTAATACTTCCGTTGACAGATTTTTTCTGGCACTTACTGGTACCAAGGTTCACTAAAAATTTGAAGGAAGGAACGTGAAACAAGGAAATGACCGCCAGAACAGTTTCTAATCTTAAATGGTGGTGACACATCTTTTTGGGGGGGTTGTTTTGATTGATATTACTATTTTGGCCAAATGTTCTTTTTTCGGAGGAGAAATTATTGTCTACCTAACTGGATACAATCCTTTTTTAATTGCTCATGCTCATCACGCTTGGAGAATTAGGCACGAAAGGGCCTCTAGAGATTCTTTTGGTTAATTTTTCGGCTTTTCCATTTTAATTTATTAAATTAAGTTTGTATTATTTAATCACACCTATAGATGTGTTAACACCTTTATATACTTTCTTACCTTATTCAATTTTCTATTCTGTTTTTAGTTTTATTATAATTTTGTTTTGTTTTTCTTTTTATGGCTGTAAACTCTTTTGGCGGACGGCTTATCTAAGTTCCTTTTTTTAATTTACTTATTTTGTTGTACAGTTAATTGTTGTACGTTTCTCTCATTCCTTTGTATTATTATTAATTGTTGTGGTAGCTGGTTCCGCAGAGCTGGAAAGCATCAGAGACATTTTCCGTGGTAGCCTGCTTCGTTTTGTGGTCATCGACCGGTTTCGGGCGTTCGCCCATCTTCAGGATGCGTTATTCAGACAGTGTGATAACACAGACTTGCACACAGCGGAGTTTAGTTTTAAATACAGTCAGTGTGAAAACTAACTCTGCTCTGTGGAGTTTAGTTTTAAATTCAGTCAATAACGGAAAATGTCTCTGATATTATTATTAATATAAAGTACTTATAAAAATATTACTATTTTGGCAGATTATTGCAGAAATTCAAAATTTATTTATATAGAGAATTCTACAGGTAGGAGTGATTTTAATTTCGTATATTTTAACTTAACCTATAGCCTAAGTCGGTTATATAGGTTTATTAACATCTTTTCTCTGTTAGCATTAAGCCTTTTTTTAAATCAGCAAATATCCTTATTTTTCTAATTTTTTATTTATTATTTTTCTATCTAATTATGGAAGATTCTTCTCGACCGTTATTTTTATGAAGGAAAAGGATTTGTGAGTTTCGGTCTTTTTTAAAAAAAATAAAAAAACTTAAATTCTTGCCAACGTTTCGACAAATATATTGTCTTTTTCAAGGCATAAAAAAATATAAAAAAAGAAACTATTAAATAATCTTCAAAACATATCAAACTTGAAAACTTATGTATGACCATACCATACATAAGTTTTCAAGTTTGATATGTTTTAAAGATTATTTAAATAGTTTCTTTTTTTATATTTTTTTATGCCTTGAAAAAGACAATTTATTTGTCGAAACGTTGGCAAGAATTTAAGTTTTTTTATTTTTTTTAAAAAAGACCGAAACTCACAATCTTTTTCTTTTTTTTCTATCTAATCTAATTCTATCATGCTGTTTTGGGTGGTTTGCGTTTCTTATGAAAAGAAGGTATGCATTGAGTTATTCATTGTTGGCCTCAATTAGAGGACACTCTCTTAATATAATACAATAAATTAGTTATATAATATTCTAAATATATTTATATATATAATGCTATATTAATATCAAGGTGTAATCTGGATTAAGAGCCAAACAAGATCCTTTCACTCTCTAATCTAACAAAGTGTTATAGTAATCTAAAAAAAAAAGTTGGCAGTAAATGAGTTTATGTCAATTATAGCCCCCCCCCTTCAACTTCCTACTTACTTTCTATTACTTAGATGTCATTTTGGCATCTAATTTACTTCCGTTCGTCCAGCGGTGTCACTTCAGAATCTTCCAAACGGTGTTGTTATTTCGCTGTAGAAGTGTGTATCTATAATCCAGCCATCACAGTGTAATTCATTTCCTCATAAATCTCCCGTTTGAAAAGTGAAGCAGAGTTGTATATAATTAATTTGTAAATTATTGATTTTTTTTTTTTTTTTGTATGGAATGAAACAATCAGAACAACAAGACATGTCTCTTAAACATGAGAGAATGGACTTTTAACTGATCTTATATTTTCTATTATATAATAGAAATAAAATTATGAATGGCGGTGTCAGATTTTTTTTATCGCTCTGTAATTTTTGCTTACTCTTAACTATTGTTTGAGGAACATATTGTAGCGTTTTTCCCTCTGGACTAGCTACTGCAACTAGTTTTAAGTGTGTTCATATAGATAAAATACTCTAAACTTCAATAAAGAAAACACCAATTTATTGTTATACTCAAAAAATTACAAAATACAACACTGAATAATAATTACTTCACAGTTTAAACCACAAAAGTTCACTTTGTATACTTCTTATACACTTTTCAGGAAAATTCCCTCAACTCTCTGCGGTACCACTATTTATACCGGCGGGGAATCTTCTATAACTTCCTCGATTCTTCTAGAGAGAACTAGAGCGCCGCCAGCGCTTCCTGCGGCCACTAAGAGAACTTGAGGGTCCTAATTGCCTCTCCTAGATGGAACCACTGGCTGCGTTACAATATATATGTTTTGAGATAGTAGAAACTGAGTTTTCATCGCATTGTACATCTGTTGAGGTCTTCTGAGCATGAAGAGGCAGTCGGATGTGACGAAATAATACTCTTACGACTTTCCCTTGCTGCAGGATAAATATAGAAGGGTAGGATTACATGCCGGTAGGCACCCTTGGCTCAGATATCCATTTCAAAGTTAGTAGTTATATCCACTTTCGAGAAAATAACCAAAAATCAAAAAAACCTATTCTACAAATTCGTACTTCTGATTAAACCATTTTATGCAAATTTGGAATTGTAGCAATATTTGTCAGATTGGTATCTCTAAACGGATCAACTTTGAGCTTCTTGCGATTTTTCGTTTTTGAAAGTTTTTTTAAACATTAGTGAACCTAAAAACTTGGTTTTATCTTACAATAGTAAGAGAAAGTGAAAGTGTTGTTTAGAAATGGTCTTTCTCTCGTCCCTCCCCCCCTCTATAGCCCAATCCCTCTTTCTTACAAAAATCTGCCGGTTTCTCATCCATCGTCAGGGTAATGCTATCAAGTTCGTGTAGGGAGAATTGATTTCAACTTATTATTTATTATTATTCAAGGAAGGGGAGGGCGAAACCCTACGCTATCCAAAGCCTCCCTGGGCCCATATAGCTACCCCTAAAGAAGAACAACTATTGGGTCTGGAACAAAAGTCCAGTCCCAAGTTTTACCCATCTGAGTTTTACCACAGACCTAACAAATTGGACCAAAACCTTAAAAGGACATAGCTTTTAAGATCCTTACCGACATCCTATTCCGGCCGAAGATTCTAAACCTAATCTCCTCACAGCCCAAACACTCCGTCATCAAATGCATGGGTGTTTCCTCCTCCGTCTTATTTTTGGCAATTATAAACTCTACAAAAGAGGTCAGGCATGAGTCCCATTGTATAGAGATGTCTCTCCTTTAACCACAATGCCCAGTGAGGAAGCCAACCAGATGCTTGAGAGAGGTTCGTGAAAGACAACGGATCCCGCTTCTCAAAGCTCCGTCCGTATAATGGAGTTGATGAGGAGAGAAATTAGGTTAGATTAATTAGACGAGATATGAAGGCAGTGTTATAATATAGCTATAAGTTTACCCAAACTGCACTGGACTTGTAATGATTTAATAGAATAAAATGGTGGGAGTAGAGATATGACACGATGATATGTATATGGTTGAATCTGATAGATAGATCGATCCATGTCTAGATCTCTCACTGGCTTATATACAGGTTCCCCACTCTAACCTGCTTAAGTGAGAGAGTACCAGAGAGGCCTTTTTTCTCTCGGTCGGGCCTATGTTCTCTCTCTTGCCGTTACAGTCCAGACCCCCAATGAGCATCTTAGACTGCCGGCAACTCATCCATAAGGATGAGTGCTGTGAGATCATCCATGTCTGGAAGCCTGACAAACATGTGCCACAAGGCACACCAGCAGCAGACTCTGGACCAATAAAAGGGAGAGAGGCGCCTAATTTGGCAAACCTATCCACCTCCTCATTCCCAAAGATTCCCATATAACCTGGAAGCCAGATGATTTCAACTTAATGTTTCTGTTACACACACTGCACTTATAGATTGTATGTGGGAGGTTATAAGGTTATGTTTATTTGTATGTGTTTTATTAATAAAAATGATTAGTCAATAGAAAATAATGTATAATACGTATAGCGAGTTTGGAACTGTACTTTTTTTATTATTATTATTATTATTTAGAATTTTACAACTACATGCTGTAAAAAAAAAAATGATAAAAGAATATAAAAAATAAGACGTGATTGGTAGGTTATCCATCGATAATCACCATTAGTTGCCCAGGTGGTTGTTGCGGGGCTTATGACGTTTCTATCGTCTTGTAGGATTTTATAGAAGTGAAGTTGAAGAGAGAATATGAACAAAAGGATTAGGATGGTGAGAAAATTTTCTGTGGAAATAATCTTGGATCTTGCTTAGAGTATGGACGAATGGAATGTGTTAAGGTCAGTATGTATAGTTTTATTGGAGACGTAATAAGGTGCGTCAACGCGATCCTGGATTGGAGGGTTTGGATTCGGTTAATATTGTTTTCTTTTTGCAGTTCCATAAAGTTCTAGTTCATAATTCCAATCTGGTGCGAGCAATGCGATATAAAGTTGTCTTTTTTTTTTTATTCATGTAGCGTCAGTTTGGAGCTTTGCCAAGTAGTCTGTAACGTTGGTTAAAGCACGTCCGTTTGAACCTAGTATAGGGGTTCCAACTTAGTGGTTAGTCTAAGTTCAGTCCAAGGTAACGAATATGGTCTGCAGGTAGTTTAAGATTATTATAGAGATTGACTGGCGAGATACTTTTTTTGTTTAAAGTGAATACTATAAATTTAAATTTGTTCAAGTTGATTTTTGTTTTCCAAGAAGCGTACTTTACAATTAAATTTTAATAGTGATATTAAGTATGTTCAATGTATTGTTAACGTATTTTTAATAGGGCGGGTCGATAGGAAATTTAAAGAGTACATTAAGCAATGTATAAAGTTAAAAGCTTGTAAACTAGAATAAACAACTGAAATGCACGCATATCGTTCCTTTATGAATAATAAGCATAACATTAACATAACTTCCCGCATAAAAATCAACAAGTGTAGTGCGTGACAAAAATATTGGGTTGGTGCAAAAATAATGCAGGTTTTTATATGCCAAAAAAAAAAAATTATTATAATCTGTATAAAGCTAAGATTACTTATTCAAAATATGTTCCATCATTATCAACACATAGTTGCCAACGTGTCAGAAGCATTTTTATTCCAGTTTCTAAAAAATCTTTATTTAAACTCTCAATAAACTCGCGGAAGGCATTTTCGGTTTCACTTCGGTCCCTAAAATTTTTTCCTCTTAAGAAGTTGTCCAAATGTCTAAATAAGTGGAAGTCCGTCGGCGAGAGATCGGGGGAGTATGGAGGGTGCGGAAGTGTTTCATATTTCAATTCCTGAAGTTTCCTGAGAGTTGGCATTGCGATATGTGGCCTGGCGTTATCGTGAAGAAGAATTGGTCCTTTCCGATTCACCAATGCTGGACAAAGATTTTGCAATTTCCTATGCATTTTGTCAATTTCTTGACAATATGTTTCAGCCGTGATTGTTTCGCCAGTATTTAGGAAGCTGTAATGAATAACACCTGCAGTAGACCACCACACTGTCACCATTACTTTTTTCGGGTGCAGGCTTGGTTTCGCGAAATGTTTTGGTGCTTCATCCTTGTCCAGCCACTGGCCTGACCGTCTCCTGTTGTCGTATTGGATCCATTTTTCATCACATGTCACGATTCGATTAAGAAATGGTTCATTTTGGTAGCGCAACAGAAGAGAATTGCAAATTTCAAAACGCCGATGTTTTTGGCTCTGGGTCAATTCGTGAGGTACCCACGTGTCGAGCTTTTTAACTTTACCAATTTGTTCGAGATGGCGAACGACTGTTGAGTGGTCAACACTAACTTCTCTCGCAAAGTCCCGAGTGGTTTTGCGAGGGTTATCTTCCACCAATGCCCTAAGATGGTCGTGATCAACAACAGAGGGCCTACCGCGACCTTCCTTGTCTTCGAGATCAAAATCTCCAACACGAAATTTTTGGAACCATCGCTGCACTGTACATTCACTGATGCTTCCTTCACCCCAAACAACATTGATGTTACGCGCAGTTTGAGCCGCACTTCGACCAAGTTTGAACTCGTAAAAATAAATTTGACGAAAATCTTGTTTTGACATGGTGAATATCGGAGGTCTTAACTCATACAAAATGGAACACAAACTAAACTGATATTTGAGGAAAAACAACATTAATAAACATTGTTTATAATCCATTACCTAGACTGGAGGATTATCTTTGTTTACTTGGCAAGCAGAAGTAAACAAAAGATGAAAGTTCAAAAACCTGCATTATTTTTGCACCAACCCTATATAAAGTTGAAATCAACTTGTCTACACGAACTTGATAAAGACTTAATTCTGACGATGGATAACACTGAAACCAATTTAAAAAACATCATAAATATGCATGCTACGACGAATATTATTATTATAGTCCAATTGCGAAAATAGAAGAAAGTATTTTCTAGATCTTAATGTTTTAATATCTCCTTAGAACCGGAATTCCTTTTTGCCTCGCTAATTCACTTGTTTTTAAATCTACAGGAATAAAACGACTGACTAGGGTCGTTCTGGAGAATATATAGGACACTGACCTATATATTCTCTCATCTAGCACTACGAGGTAACAAAGGTTTCTTACCATATCTGGCAGTAGACTCTTGAACACATTGCCATTAACAATCAGGGAATATGCAGTACCATTACCATATTCAATGTCAAATTGTATTGAAGTGATTTTCTCTAATATCATTCGTTTCCTTTAATTACTTCCTCTTACTCCTAGTAAGAGGAAGCATTGTAATCGTGTCAAATTTTCAATATCAAGTTATCACCGGAAATATCCGTTTTGAGGTCCCCTGTTGGTTTTTTTAGCAAAGTCTGTGGTTTTTTTTTTTTTTTTTTAGCAAATGGACTGTGTGTGTGTGTGTGTGTGTGTGTGTGTGTGTGTATTTACAGCATAGCGCTCAAAAAACGAGAAACCATAGAAAGTAGAACAAACTTCATATTCCTCCGTTTAGGTATCACCATGGGAACTGACAGCAGGTTATCCGTCCACATTGCTCAACCGAAGTACCACTTTACTTATTTTTTTTTTTTTTTTTTTTTTTTTTTGCGATTTTCTCAGAAATGGCTCCGACGATATTCTTGAAACTTTGTATATCAATTATGCATACAAACAGGCTACAACTTTTATTTGAAACATTTCTCCGGAAAAATTCATTTAAGGGTAGTTTTGTGGGGGTGGGGATGGGGTTATAATTTTTCTCTAAAGTGCTATTATAGTTGATAAAATATAATTGGATGATAGATTATACTTCAGTAAGAGAAAGTTGTGTGAGTGTTTCACACCAAATTTTTTTTTTTTTTTAATGTGTGTGTATTTTAATTTGTCTAAATGGGGATTTATTCCCAGGACATTAACAAAACATAGTTTATTCTATTATCTCTCTCACCCTCTCATTCAAATACACATATGTTCAGTGTATAAAGCTGGGCTGAATATCAATGTTAAAAAGACCAAACTTATGACCAATGGTGCTGAAAGTATTATTACATTGAATGATGAAAAAATTGAATGGGTAACGGAAGCAGTGTATTTGGGGCAAACCATATCATTCAAAAATAGGACCACGCAAGAAATAAACAGAAGAATCTCCATTGGTTGGAAGAAATACTGGTCTCTAAAGCATATTTTTAAAGCTCCATTAAATGTCAGTGTTAAAAAGTGGGTATTTGACGCATGTGTACTTCCGTGTCTCCTTTACGGAGCCCAGACTTGGTCGCTGACTAAAAAGAATGAAAAACGGCTGCGTACCACTCAAAGAGCGATGGAGAGGAGTATGTTGGGTGTAAAGAAGAAAGACAGGATTCAAGCTACAGAAATCAGAAAGAAGACTCTGCTTACGGATCTGGTAGTAGCAGCTAAAAATCTCAAGTGGAACTGGGCAGGTCATATTTCTAGGTTAGAAGGTGACAGGTGGACCAAAGTCTGTAGTGAGTGGTGCCCGGCGAACCGGAAGAGGAAGAAAGGAAGACAGTTTCGCAGATAAAGGGACGAGATAACTCAAGTAACAGGAAGTAATTATGCCAAAATAGCAAGATGTCGCGAAGATTGGAATAAAATGGGAGAGGCCTTTGCCCAGAAATGGGCCTAATTCCAAGAAATGTTTATGGAAATACAAAAGAATATAACAAGTTTATTTTATTTATGCAAAGAATTGACTTTTTTTTTTTTTAAATTTTTTATTTAATTATTTGTAAAGATATGTAATATAGTGTACATTTTATTTTATTTCATTGAAGTAATAGAAAATATAATTTCTATTTTTTTTTTTGTACTAAGAATGTAAATCCAGGAAAAGAATAAAGGCTTATTCTCTCAAAAATTAAAAATTACCAAATATTCCGGAAGTCATATTTTCCTGGCTGGAGATCTAATTTTAAAAGATCGAGATAACGAACGCAATAAGAAGGGAGCCAATGAACTGTTGAAGGCTTCATATCAGATTTAATTTTATTTAGAATTTTAATTTTTAGCAATTTTTAACAAGAAAATTGATTTAATTGGATTCTGGGGTGTGGTAATTTTGTGCATTTCCCTTTTAAAATATCAATATGCATTAGTGTATTGTAAAACTTTCGTAAATTGTTTAATTTTTTTTTTTTTAGTAATGTAGTAAAAGAATTTAGTATTTATATATCAGATTTCAGTTCTGTTATTTGACTTAGACAGATCGAGTACTACAACATGGATGTACATAGAATCGCTAATATATTTTTATATAGTCATTATATATAACCATGACAGGGCTAGTGTTGCAATTTTCTCAAGATTCTATTTTTTTTTTATTTCTCACCTTACAACCTTCAACTGACTGATGATTGTCATTTCTAATGACAAGAAAATCTAATAGAAATGATAAAGAAGAAAGAAAAAAAAAAAATTATGTTCTCATGGAGTAGGTAAAAATATTGAAACTGGTTGTTACGTGCGTGTGTATGCCAGAAAGAGAATGAGAAAGAGTATGTGATTGAAATAGTCAGAGAGACAAAGAGAAAACATTGTACTTGATTTGTAAATAATAGAAACAGATAGCAGTAGTAGTCACAGATAGATAAATTATTATTATTATTATTATTCTTTTTATAGTAACCTTGTTCACCATTATAGGTAAGCATTTATTCTCTTTACATGTTTACTTTATTGTGCTGTTGTGTACTTCTTTTATATTGAAGTAAATTTAGCGCGTAATCAAGGTAAACTTGCCGTGGTTCCCTTTACCATTTAGTTCTAGTATTCCCCCCTAGGTCCCTCCCCCTCCCCCCAGTCTGGTGTGATACAATCTAAAATCCCATCAAGTTAAAACAGCCTTTTTCTTCACTTAAGAATTTAACTGAAATGTTTGTGTGTATTACAAAATAGAAATAAATAAACATTGGAGAATTCGTGGAATTTTAGTTATTTTTCCATAATTACACAATACTAAAATCTTTCATTATTAATGAAACAAATAAGAACCTAATATTTTTGCATTCTCTTACTCCTTAGTAAGAGGAAGTATTGTAATCGTGTCAAATTTTCGATAACGAGTTTTCACCGGAAATATCCGTTTTGAGGTTCCCTGAGTTCAAATGGTCTGTGCATGTATGGGAACAGCATAGCTCAAAAACGAAAAACCATAGAAAGTTCAAACTTGATATTTCGTTTAGGTATCACCATGGGATCTGAGAGCAGGTTATCTGTCAGAATTCCTCAACCGGAAGTTCCACTTTACTAGTGATTTTTTTTTCACTTTTTGCGATTTTCTCGATAATGCTCGCCCGAGATTTTCTTCAAATTTCGTATACCAACTAAACATACAAAGATCTACAATTTTTATTTTTAAAACATTTCTCTGGAAAGATCCATTTAAGGGCAATTTGGGGGGAGGGTTGGGGGTTAGATTTTTCTTCTAAAACGCTATTTCAGTTTATTATACAAATTCTTTCATCTAAATAATATTAATTAGAATTAAATATGTTGTTGAAATTCCCGGTTTAAAAAAAATCGGATGACCGGAAGTGCGGTTTACTTTACCACTTTATTAAATTTTTTTTTTTTTCACTTTTTCAAGATTTTCACAAAAATGGTTCCGACGGTGTTCTTGAAACTTCCTATATAAACTATACATACAAAGATTCTACAACTTTTATTTAAAAAAAACATCTCTCTGGGAAAATTCATTTAAGGGCACATTTAGGGGAGGGGTGGGGTTATGTTTTCCTTGAAAATGCTATCATCCAAACAGAATTAATTAGAAATGAATATATGGCCAAAATTCTGAGTTTCAAGAAAATTATTAAACCAGAAGTGCGCTTTTACTGAGAACAGTTTTTTCAGATTTCGTCGAATTTGATTAAATTTGGTACACTAACTATAAAATTTGTCAATTATAATTTTGAGAACTGGAGTAAGAAAAAGTTGTGTGAGTGTTTCACAGCAAATTTTTTATTACAACGATAAGAAAGAAGACATCAAGTCCAGTTACCCTCCTAATTTAAAACATATTGGTAAAAAAATCTCCTTTTACACTCATTCATATTAAAAATAATAAAAGAAAAAACCATAAATTGAATTATTCCTTGATAATTTAGAATGTATTTTTCGTAAGATTTGAATTAGCTTAGGAAAAATATTTTGATTTCAACATTCTTAACTAACTTTACGAAATCATCATATTTGATCATATAATAACTATTTTTGTAAATTATTATTATTATATACTTACATTATACCATTTATATTATAAAGTATAGTAAATGGGTACTTAAATTTTGTTTATACATAAACAGATCTATGTACAAATAGGTAATTGTCAGACACAGGTATATATTGGAAGTAAGAAGTTGACATTTTTAATGATAAATTGATAATCCTTGGGAGCTAGCTGCTCGCCTTCCCGCCTGCTTGGTCACTTATTAATTTTATTTTAAAATAACTTCTTTTTTTTTTTCTTTTTTACAAAAATTAGGTCAAGGATTTATGAAAAGTCGGACCATTCTTTCTCATTGTAAGTCTTAACGTGACTCACAATGTATTATTATAAGAAATTCATGTTTGATTGATTATTTGTTGTATTATTTATATTTATTATGATTACAGCCGAGATTTCCTCTAATTATCTATATTTTTACGTTGTTTGTATATATTCAGTATTTTTTATTTTATTTTATTTAAGGGTCAACATACGAGGTGTGTAAATTAAGTAATGAGACTTATTTTCTAGTGTTCGATCTGGCAACACTGGAGCCGCGGCGCATGCTTGGTAGGGCAAGTAAACACGTCCAGTGCAAATTTAAAAATGCTAGAGTTGTTGCACTGTCCGTAGTGACTTTTTTTGTGAGCAAGGTTTTTTCAGTGCGTTTTAAAAATGAGTGACATCAATTACGAGCAACGTTGTGCTATCAGGTTTTGCTTCAGACTTGGGCACAGTGCAACGGAAACGTTTGAAAAACTGTGCCAGGCCTATGGAGACAATGTTTTGTCGAGAGCACAGGTTTTTAGGTGGTTTAAGTCGTTTGCAGAAGGAAGGGAATCAATTGAAGACGAGCCTCGCAGCGGAAGGCCTTCATCTTCAAGAACCGACGAAAATGTTGGCAGAATCCGCGATCTCGTGCGTTCAGATCGTCGTTTGACAGTCCGAATGATCGGCGAAGAGTTGAATTTGACTCACACAACCGTTCATCAAATTTTGACTAATGAATTGGGGATGAGAAAAATTTGTGCAAAAATGGTTCCGAAAAATCTTTCACAAGAGCAAAAAGACATCAGAAAGGAAAGGAGCCTTGACTTTTTGGGAGCAATTGAAAACGATCCCAATTTTTTGGAACGTGTTATTACAGGAGACGAGTCTTGGGTGTTTGAGTATGACCCAGAAACTAAGCGTCAGAGCATGCAGTGGCACACTTCAACCTCTCCAAGGCCAAAAAAAGCAAGAATGAGCAAGTCAAAAATCAAATGCATGCTGATTTGCTTTTTTGATAGCCAAGGAATCGTTCACAAAGAATTTGTGCCTCAATGCCAAATGGTAAACCAACATTTTTACCGAGAAGTTCTTGAGAGACTTCGAAAAAGAGTCATGCGTGTGAGACCAAACATCAAAAACAAGTGGGTGTTGCATCACGACAATGCTCCGTGTCACACCGCGATTTCTATTAATGAGCATTTGGCCAGTAATAACATTCCTGTGGCTCCTCAGCCTCCTTATTCACCCGACTTGAGTCCATGTGATTTTTTTTTGTTCCCCAAATTGAAAAATCACCTCAAGGGACGTCATTTTGGAACATTGGAGAATATTCAAACAGCCGTAACCGACCAACTGAAGTCTATTCCAGTATCCGAGTTCCAGCACTGCTATGACGAATGGAAGAATCGTCTTCAGCGTTGTGTGGCTTCCCAAGGTAGTTACTTTGAAGGGGACAATGTTGAATTGTAATTTTATTTGAATAAAAAAAAGATAAAGAATCAGTCTCATTACTTAATTTAGACACCCGTATGTGGTCATTTAGCGCTTGGTGCCCTCTCAGTGCACTATCGGCCTCTGTACAGTGTTCTCTCGTTACGGATAACACTGTCTATCACCGGATAGTGAGCTACAAGAGGCTTCTAGGAAGAAAAATTCTAAGGGCATCTTGCCTCGAACCGGTGACCTCCGCGTTGCTAGTCCAGCGCGTTACCTCTGAGCTATTCCCTTCCCTATTATTATTTGAGAGATGACTTTCTACTTCCTTGCCCACTTCCTTCAGATTAGGCCCTTCTTATAACAATTATCTTCTTTCCTCAAGCAAAAAAAAAAAATTATATCTAACTAATTTTCTTAGTTTGAATAATAATTTCACAAAAAGCCATTTAGTTGCGCCATTTTTCATAATGGCAAGAATTAACAGTGTCTTATAGGGATAAATAAATCAAGAAAAAACTTTCATTAAATTTGTGGTATTATATACGTACATAGTATTTTAAAATCTGCCTTTAATTGCATTATTTGGCCACTTCAGTCATTATTGGGGTAAGTTAAAAATGAATTAATTCAATCTCAATTCTGTAGTACAATATTCTCCTTGTGCATGTTACTAAAGTATCTGATATGAAACACTTAAGAGTATTACAATAAATTAACAAAACATTATTTACTCTTGATTTCCTCAGAAATCAATTTCCGGTTAAATTAATTTTTCAAATAAGTGATACGTTTATATATCAGTGCAAATAGCATTCCAAATTTAAAGAAATTCGTTGTGGCCGTTTGAGAGAAAATATATAAGACGCCTTTTTAGTACAAAGTAGCACTTCTATAACCAATTGTCTACCGAATTTGGAATTCCAGCAATGAATTTAATGTACTATCATAGGTAATAGAATCGTACATACATTACGAGGTGTGGCTATAATAACGAGACTGACGCTGCTACAGAAGAAGTACGCATGCGTCAAACGCCAGCGTCGACAACTGTTTAGCGTGAAGCCTTCTCTTTCGAATGCAGTACCTCTCGCTTCTGTAAACAAATCCGTATAGCCGTAGCCTTCGTTCCCATTAGAGGTGTTTTTTTGTTTCGCCCGAAAAATGGTAAATGTTACAATACAGCAACGAATTGTTGTGAAATTTCACGTGAAACTTGGAAAAACCGCTACTAAAACTTATAATTTATTGAAAGAAGTGTATGGCCATGAATGTTTATCGCGTGCACATGTTTTTGAGTGGTTTAAGCGTTTTCAAGATGGCCGAGAAGACACTGAAGATGATTCACGCCCGGGAACGGCCCTTCCACGTCAAAAACGGATGACAATATCGAAACAATCGGTAATCTGGTTCGATCTGTCCGTCGGATAAGTATTCGTGCGATTGCTGAAACTGTAGGAATTGACAAAGAATGTGTACGGCAAATTTTACATAACAATTTTAACATGAAAAAAGTGTGTGCCAAAATGGTGCCCAAAATTCTCACGTTTGAACAACAAGAAACTCGCAAAAATCTTTGTACTGACACTTTAAATGCCATTGAAAATGACCCAAGCTTATTGGAAAGGATAATAACAGGTGACGAGGTGACGAATCGTGGTTTTTTTACTTATGATCCCGAAACGAAGCGCCAATCCATGCACTGGAAGAGCCCAACTTCACCGAGAGCCAAAAAAAAGCTCGAATGAGCAAATCAAAATTCAAAGTAATGATGATTGTTTTTTTTCGACATTCATGGGATTGTTTGTGTACCTTCACTGGGTTCCTGAAGGTCAAACTATTAATCACTATTCTTCACGTTCTTGCTGAACTCCATGAAAGAATAAGGAAAAAAAAACGACCCGAATTGTGGAAAGACAAGTCATGGGTTCTCCACCAAGACATTGCACCGGCTCATTCCGCATTGTCTGTCAAGAGGTTTCTAGCCAGGTACAGCATCCTAGGGTTAGACCATCCGCCTTATTCGCCGGATCTTGCACCGTGCGACTTCTATCTGTTTCCTAAGGTGAAATCTGCATTAAAAGGAACAAGATTTGAGTCTGTTGAAGCTGTGAAAGAGAAAGTGGCGGCTTCCTGAAGGGGCTGACAGAAAACTTCCAGCATGTTTCAAACAATGGAAGATTCGCATGGAGCGTTGTAGGGATAGAGGAGGGGTGTATATTGAAGGTGATAATAAGGAAATATGTATGAAATCAAAATAAAATGTTTTACAGCGTCAGTCTCATTATTTGATAGCTACACCTCGTATACTGAGCTGGAGCAGAAAAGCTTAACATTGATGATGCTTCCTCCAGAAACCTCCAAAAAACTAACTTCCCTGGAAAATGCTTCAAATTAAAGAGAGTGCATTTAAGTATGTAGTTTATTATAGATACTGGAGGCAGCCTAAAGAAAAATCCTGGTAGGCATTTTCGAGAGATAGATTGGAGCCATTTTCGGTTGATAGATTATGACCAAAACCTTACTGTCAAATGCGGTAGTACTAACCAAATGGAATATCACGTTTTTGATATCTTCCGGTTATCTTTTTTTCGTGCAGGCAGCACTGTTTTTAGTAAAACAGTTTCCTTTGTTATCGGTTTTCAAATATTTTGGACTCAGAGAGGGATAGATTAAGAAAAAGTAAAAAATATTCTATTTTGAAATAACCTGTCATACCTTAGAATTTCTCTTTCTTGGAGCCACTACAGCTCACTCTTCGTTGATGGACAGTATTGTCTGTAACAAGAGAACTCTATCCGGAGGCCGGCAGTGCACTGGAAAGGCTCCGGACGCAAAAGACCATAGATACTGACACGCCTTAAGAAAGAAATAACCTTTCATTTGTGCGTGTGAAGATTTTGTGTGTGTTTGTGATCAAACTATCTCATAACTACCGGACTAACTAGGAGCCTAGCGGGGAAGACCTGTGGAGTTAACCCTCGAGGCATCTATTGGATTTACGAAAAATTTGTGAAGTCAAGGATACTCTATGCCGCATTGGCATGGTGGACTGGTTCCTTGCTGGGGAGGAATAGCAAGAAGCTGCAAGGAGTGCAGCGCACGGCCTGTCTGGCTATTACTGGTACGATGAGAACGACAACGACGGTAGCACTCACTGGAGATGTTGCTGGGGCTAACCCCTTGCCCACCCTATGTGGTGGTGGATGAAGCGATGAAGGGGTACCTCAGAATGAGGTGTAAGGGAGAATGGGTGAGAACCTTTCGGGGGGATCACACTAGGATCGAGGATGAGATTTGGCGACTAAACCGATATCTGCTATCTAAACTCGATGAGACGAGCAATAAATGGGGATTTGAGAGGGATTACGAGATCAGTATTCGCAGTACAGGGGATGATAACCTCACGAGGCCAACGGAGGCGGATAACGGCATTATTCGCTGTTATTCAGATGGCAGGAGGGGGACTGGAAGCTAAAAGATTTATAAAAGGAATTAAGCAGGGAGTTTCGGCTTACCTCCTGTCCCTCAGCAGTGAAACGGTGTATCACTATCTATGTCAGTGTCCCCGTTTCGCTGGTACTAGGTTTAGCGTATTTGGGAGGGCACTACACTCGCAGGATTGCTTGGGCGAGTTGGAGTTGAAGGATATCCTGGGATATTGGAGACTGACCAGTAAGTTACTGAGCGAGACTATTCAAGGGGACGATATGTGGGGCATCGGGGGATAAAAGCCATATAGGCTTAGGTCCCATGCCGCCAGGCACCCGGTCTAATAATAATAATCTCATAGCAGTAAACAGAGGAAACAAAAATTTGGGATTCCGTTTTATTACGGCCAATCCACAATACGAAAGTTTTCAGCCACAAAATCACCCGTCAAAAAAAAAAATTAGGACTTTTTGTAATAGTATTTTCAGTTTTTCGCAATTTTCTCAAAAACACTGCACGAACGATTGGCTTTAAATTTTTTCATACCAATTACATACATGCAGCCCTACCACTACTGCATTGATGCAGGTATCAATTTTATTTGAAACATTTTATCAGAGAAAATTATTTTTGTGTGACTGAAACTGCTGCTACGTTTCCTTAGAGCAGGGAGCGTAATTTACCCCCTGCTCGCCACCTCTCTAACAATGAACTTTATAAAAAAATTCTTAAATTCATTGCCATAAAATTTCCATATTAGAGAAAGTTCAGTAAAAATCCTAGATAATTGAGCTAGATAGCCCATAATGCGGTAAATGAGAAGATCAAGTACTCCCTCCTAGACCTCTCATCCATGATCTAGAGTAGAGAAACAACTTGTAACACCTACCGTTCTTATCCATTACCTTCAGCTTCTATTAAATTTAATTAGGTTAGTAAATTGATTTTATAATTTAAACAATTTAGACTTTCTTTCGATATAACAAAGATGAGGAATTTTTTGGGTGAAAGTTTTTTTTCTGACAGTAAACTGATTTTGCTTTATTATCAGACTGTTTATCAAGACATCCTGATGATGGTCGTCGAAAATCCCAAAATGAAGCGCAGGTGTTTTAAAATAATCGTATTGCCATTTTCGTATAAAAATTCCCCCAAAAAAAGTGCAGAAACCTATTCTTTAAAGTTGCACAATCGGTTGACCGATTTTTTTCAATCTTTAGATCATTTTCGAATGAAATATGAAAAAAATTAATCAAACCTACAGTGAAAGCTGGGAAATAACTTCAAATAAGTTATTTAAAATAATATTTCAAATAAATTAATGTAAATCATTATTGGAAAAATTTATACCGCAAATTTATTTGGAATAATTCTAGAAATAAAGTTATACAGTCTAGAACAAACAAACAAACCAAATTATTCCCGCATTTCCTTGTTATTTCAAATTACGAAATAACAAAAAATTATTTCATCCCAATTTTTTCAAATAACTGGTTATGAAATGAATTGTTTCAAAAATTTCAAATAATTTTGGAATTAATTTATTTGAAATAATGTCTGCTTTGCTTCCGGTTGTCGGTTTCAAATGAAACCTTCATGTCCACCAGTCCAATAATATGTAGGTATAAGCGGAATATAAAATTCCAGGAATATAAAAATGCACACACATACACAAATATTATATATATTTTTATTGTGAAGGGGATGATGATATGCACTGTGACTTGAAAGTTCTATTTGTAACCCCCCTTCCCGGAGGCTTTTTAGTGCACTGTCTGGCTTCTGCGTTCAGTGCCCATCGTCGGACACTGAGCTGTAGGGACTCCTAGGAACAGAAAATTTAAGGGCAGCATGCTGGATTCGAACCCGGGACTTCCGCGTTGCTAGTCTAGAGCGCTACCACTCGAGCTAATCCTTTCCCTTATATATAATGTATATACAAACTGAGAAAGCGAGAGATTGCGAGAAAGAGAGAGATTCATTAAAGAAATTATTTATCGCTTTAAGTTGGTCGAAACGCACTTCCAAAAAAAATTGGCACCGACTGCAGTATTTCTTCTCTAGCAATAAAAATTAAATAGAAAATTGATTTCTTAAAGTTCTCTTTAAATTTACTTTGTATTTACTTTCAGGATAAAAATGAATAGACAAAAAAAGGCGGTTCGATATTAAATTTCAAACCCTTTTTACTTCCAGACCTACTTCCCTAACGGGAATGATGAGGAGTGGATTTTACTTGAGTAACCCTGTTTGTGAAAATTCTATTTTGATGGAACCATTGAAGACCTTAAAATAAAATAAACTGCCCAAATTAACGCATTGCATCAAAAGCAATTAATTTTATTCCTTCTTGTCTTGAAAATTATCATTAAATATGGTTTATCAGTTCAGTTGAATTGAAATGAATTATAATAATTAACTAGTCATAAAAGTTCCATTTAACTTTCATTGAAAGTGATTAATGCAATAATTCAATAAGATTTTATTTGCGTTTTATTAATTTTTGAATGTCAACAAATTCATTTGTCTTCGATCTGGCGGAAATATATAGTACTAGTGACTGTAGGCAACATGTTTTCTTAATGGGTTGTGTAGTCAATAATCCGCTCACCAGATAGCACCATATACTTTGTATGTAAACGTTGATGACAATGTGAGCAAAATAAGATGCAAAATATATTTATTATAAACAAATGCTTGGCAATATTTTTCGGGAATACTATTTTTAGCTACCTAACCTTTTCTTGGAACATTTCGTTTGTATGAGTATTTAGGATAGATTAGACAAATGGGTGTGACTAGCCTAAGATAAAAGATATTATTATGGAGATTGGATAGTCTTTATGCTCCTTCCATAGAAATATTATTCCGATACTTATCTCTTTCAAAATTTTGGCTTGAATAGCTAAGTGATTTTGAGCTGATGAGGAAAGATAAGGTTTAACATTCTTGCGGAATCATTGTATATTTTAAGAAAAAGTTTAATGGATAAAACCGTAATCTGTCACATTCATAATAAATTACTTTATTTTATTTTTTCTCTCCCACTCTTTTCTTTGGATGGTTAGGATGTTGAGTGCAGAATGAAGGAAAAGAGGTTTTGAAAATATATGTGGGTAATAGAAAGAGTTTTTTTAGAAAGGTCTGTTCTTATTTTAGATAATTTTATAGATGATAGTAATGAGGTTGAGAAGAATGAATGAATACTGAAGAAGTCTGAAGTGAATAAAGTTGGTTCAAAGTTGGCAACTGAAGTTGTTGGAAACACAAAATGAGAATTCAAGAAAGTCATGAGTTGGCTTCTGGGTTTGAAGACATGAGTGAACTGTTGTGGCTGGACTGACATATTTATGCGCGGAGATTGCTTAAGAACCCCCCTCTCCCTTGACTTCCGTCAAGCATTGTAAAAGTAATTTGGAAGTCGCTGATTTAGTAGTACTATTTACATCTTTACTTAATAGCAAATTAGTCGTTAAGAAATTAAAAAATAGATGTCCACTGAGTCGTCATTCATTCAAGGAATATGCAAAATGAGAGCCATTACCACCCAAAGAATAGGTGGATTAAGAATCCTGAACAAAATTCTGAGCAAACAAAACCAACTTGTTTGGGGTTCAATTTACAGTAAATTAGAAAACAATTAAAAATAATATATATTTTAATTCAAAACACAATGAATAGTACTCATTGAAATCTGTTAAAATCTTCTTTAGCAGATGAATTCAAGAAAAATTAGGGCGAAACTTTTAACTTCTTGATTCTCCTTCTAATATCTTCTGACTTTCTCAGGCAATATTGAATCTTTCAAGAAGTTTTATGGACTAAGATATATCGAAAGTCAGATATCAGAATGATTTCTTATTTTTGAAGTTCATTGTTATTATGTACAATAAGTGTTTCCTTATATTATCAGTTGTGTTGAATCCAAAATTTCTCCTGAATATTTGATTTCATATTACAGTCTGAAAAAAACAACAATTAAATGAACAACTTTGTACAAAAAAGAAGAAATTAAGAATTGAAAAATATTTGTACCACACAGATTCTTTAATAGCGCAATTAATTATAGCATGAAAGATTCGACGAAGTAAAGATATTCAAAAGGGAAAAAAAACAGCCAAGAGGCAAAAAATCTAATATATAAAAATTCCGAGTGAATACAAACGTATCAAATTACCCAAGAAATTAGAAACTATCGAACATAAATTTGAGAAAAAAACTATAAATTATACTTTGCTGGATTTGAAAGTAGTAGAAGATATAGCCGCAAGATGGCAATATTATCATTATTTAAATCACATATAGTTTATCAAATTAAATCAGCTGGTTTGTAATTTGCTTGGTGTGTGTTTAAAAATGGTATGTTTAAAATAAAATAGTCAAAAAAGATACATTTTATTCTTTTATTTATTTTTTTTAGGTTGATTATAAAGGTTATTTAATTATGTTTCTGTTGATAAATCATTATTACAAATTTATTATTTTCAATTAACCATTTCCTTCATATATGTATATAGGTAAATATTCGCACACTGACATATTAATATGTGTATATATAAAAGTATATGATTATTTTATTGTTTAAACAAGTTCAGATTATGATTTTATGATTCTTTTTCCATAAGGAAATAATCACTCCCAATCTTATTAACTCACATTTCTGATATTAATGATTTATTAATTCATTAACATTTCTTTATTTATTTCACATTTGCATTCATTTTAAAAAGTATCAGACTAAATTTAAGTTAAAACTAAGAAGCACAATCATAGTTTAACTTTAATCATTGTCCCAAGAACTTGTAGGTTTGAATTAGCGAACACCGGTTAATTAATGTGTCATTTAAAGTAACTTGAATTCAGTGACAAGAGGGTTTATGTGTGATTTTTCATGTGAGCAGGTTAGTGTAGCTAGTTGTCGACCATCTTGGGGGCACGCTTGTTCATAATTACCAATTTTAACAACTACTTAATTTTTATTTCATTTAAAATTGGGCTTCTACTAATATTTTTTTTTTTTGCAAAAATTAGTTATATTCTAGTAAATTTAATTAATTTATTGTTCATTTTTCGTTTGGTTTCTATTTTATTGCCCATAGAACTTAGTATGTAATAAAAGATAAATATATTAGAAGTCTGGACCTTTAGAAATTGAAATAATCTTCTTTTCCATCAGATCTCTTCTTACCAATGATATGCAGTTTTATTTTGATTTATTAGTTTTATATTTTTTAAATGAAATGAAGATAACTTTTAATATTTAATTATTAATGCCTGTATAATTCAAGTTCTATAGATAATACGGGGTAATAAAATTTTGCCTTAAGTATTATTGCAGATAATAGTAATTTTTTATCACTCACACACCAGCTTTCTTCAGTTGAAATATAAATAATAAATATTATTTCAATTACTGCCCATATAATATCACAATATTATTATTTTTTTAAAAATAATAAGTAACTTTTAATACTGTTTATTTATTAATTAGGTTATGTTTGTAAGTTAAGATAAATCATCTTAATATTAATAAATATTTTTATTTTTTCTCAGATTATTTTAAGAGTTTAATTAATAAATCTCAAGGCTTTTTTTTTTTATTATTTCTAGTTTTATTAATAACAGAAACATAATATTGACAAAATAGAATGTTCAGCATTTCTGACAACAACTTCTATTGTAGTTCATAACTGATCCACAAGATATCGTCGTTGTTAATTCTACGTTTTGTTATTAAATTTTGTATTATTCTCCAATAATATTAGTTTATATTCTCTGTCATTCCTTGAATATATATATATATTTCTAATATTTAATATTTTTATTAGTATGAATATTTATTCATTTAATTCTATTTATTTTCATTGTTAAATGTAAAATACGTAAATTTGAAAAGACCTTTAGATACTGTTATAACTTTTGTAATTTATTCGTAATAGCTTTTTAAATTAATCCATTAATGGTTGTTTCAGAATATTATTGATAGTATTTGCTTATTTAAATACCTAAATTCTTTATATTGAAATAGTAGTACCTTATGCTGCAACTGTACCCCCCAGAACCCTCCATAAAATCCACATTACTTGGATTACGTGATTTGAAGAAAATCGTTGAAGTATTTTTTTTTTTTTTAAATATTCAATGAAATCGGATTTTGAGTGTTGGATTTCGCCCGAAACTTTCGTATCAGTGGAATACCAAGTTTGAACTTCATGCGATTTTTCGTTTATGTGATAGTTTGTTTACAAACACACTAATAACAATTTTTTTTTTTTATTTTAACTTTACAATCAGTAAGGAGAGTAAGAGGAAGTAATAATCAACGTTAGCTTCAAACTTGTTTTGTTACTTTACCACTATTACGAGATTTCTGAGATAACGATGATATTACGATATTTGCCTTCCTTATTTCTATTTCTGTGCTTTTTATTTCTGTTTATTTTTAAAATATTTTAATAAGCACAATTAAATATATCAATTTGGAGAAAATTTGTGAATTAGATGTTGTGTGAAACCCATTGAGAGAGACTTGAGTGATTTTTTGTTGTTTTTTTTTTTTATTTTTTGAAAAAGATTTTTGTCATTTGTACAGAAGAGAATTTGTAACTTAAAAATCTTAACATTCTACACATATCTAGTCGCTTTGATGGACCCAAATTTCGCACCGGGTTTTTTTTTTTTCTTGAATTTCTTGGGAATATCATTTGCACTGTCGGCGGGTCATCCTAACCATTTCCGAAGAGAAAATTGAAACCCATCAATTTTTTCACTCCATCTTCTTTGCAGGCTGTAGTCTTTTGGTCTCTGCCACCAATTTTTTTAGAGGTTTAATCATAACTTCTTATATTTTTATCTTCTTCTTTTCTTTGTTATTCCACCTATAGACGAGATGACCCTACAGTGCGGATGATGCTCTCAAGGGACATAGTAAAAGTGCGCTAAGGCACTTAACTCAAAAATGGGACATGGCTGATGTAAGAGCGGATTCAGGGAGCATAGAGAGCCCTTGACTTCCTTTCGGAGACCCCGATATCTAGAATATTAATATTACCGAAACTCAGTTTTGCAAATTTGACTCGATAGCAGTAATTTCTTTTTAACAAAGAGTAACTGTAAAAAAAACAATTATAGCTTAACTGAAATATGGTGCAATGTGCCAAAAAATTATTAATGCCACTCCTTATTTTTAATAATTATATTGTTAAAATAATATATATAACCATAAAATTTTAGTTTAATACCAACCAATCACTTAATAAATTATTCATACTCCAAATAATAAATATTCTTTTCTCGTTATATTTATATTAAATACTTTTGTTTTTATTTATTAAAAATGCAAAGTTAACATTTACCACCCCTCAAAAAAAAAAAAAAAAAAAATTAGTTCAAGTGTATGCAAAAAAAAAAATGTAATAATATCGTATAGGGGCGTGGCCAGCCAGCTTGAAAGTTCTATGTGCTTGAAGTCCGGGTCAGTCATTATGATCAGCGTGCCGGAGAATAAAAATTATTATTAAGTTTCACGAATATTGTTGTAAATATGTTGTTTGTTGTTAAGGAGCAACGCGAATATAGTTATCGCTGGAGGTAGGGAGCAAACTATCCAATCAACATGTTACAGAATTTGATGAAGCAATCAAAAAAATACCAAACTTCACACACACACAAACTCTCTCTCTCTTTATCTACCTCTTTTACTATGAACTAAAAATTCTGTTTTTTCTGTTTACTTTCTTGTCTTGTTTTGTTTAGTAACTTTGCTAATTTTATTATTCACCATTTTCTTCTTTAAAATATCTCCTTTGTATAAGGCATCACAATCTTGCTTTCTTTTAATAAACCATCTTTCCTTGGACTTCTTCCAATCACGTTTTCTTTTGCCTTCCTCTTCAGGTCTTCTTCTTCTATTCTATTGAAAGATTTATTCTCTAAAGTTTTTTTTTTTTTTTTACATAATGTGGCCGTGCTAGAGTAGTTTTCCTCTTCAGTCATTTTAAAGCGTTATTTTTTAATATTTATTGTCTCTTACTCATAGAGTACGGGGCGGAGGTGTTGGTGTAGTGGTTATGAGTATGGACTTGTAACTGGGAGATCGCCAGTTCGAGTCCTGTGGGTATAGCTGCTAAATTTTATATTCGTTTAAAAATTGTTAATAGTAAAGTAGGTGCTTCCGCTGCTCCCGTCCACGACACCTAATTTGGTAGTTGGATGTTAAGCCCGTCTAAAAAAATAAGCATTACTATTTATGGAATAAGAATTTAGGATATCGTATAAAATTCTCGAAATTGTGTTTTCATTGGAAATACATATTTGAGGAGGTCCCTTGAGGCTGAAAAATTTTATTGGCCAAGTCTTCTGTCTCTAGATATATGTTTATAACTTACGTTGGCGTCTTGATTTCATTTGGAAATTTGGGTATGATGATGTATTTGGGCAATTTTAGCCGACTTTTATGTTTCTCACAGTAACAGTTTCTATGTGTAGGTTTGAAAAGGGATGATATACAGGTCAGCTATGCGTGTGGGTGAGTACGTATTGTGTAACTGAACAAAATATCAGAGACAAAAAAACAAATAGTAGAAAACTCAAATTTGGTATTCCATTTAAAGAAGAGACCGCTGTGACAAAAATAAGGTGGTCAAAATCCATTAACTGAAAGTGCAACTCTACTAAATTGTTGTTTTGTATTTTTAAATTTGTTAATACTGACTATGAATGCAGATAGCTATCCACTTTTATTTGCCAACATTTTTCCAAGAAATTTCATTTAAAGAGGTTTTTGGGGAAGATTGGTTTCCCCGAAGAAGTTTTTGGGGTTATGTATGGTTTCCTCAAAAAATAAAAATCATTTTTATTAAAGTTTAGAAAAAATTGTATGAAAGCATACTACGAGGCCTGTCCAGAAAGTAAGTGTACTGAGGCTCTCACGGCCGAAGGGATTTTGTTTTCGACATGTTGGCTACACTATCGTGTAGCCTGATTCCTCCCCTCCGCAACGAGACCGGTTTGAGGTCAGTACATTGAGAACTGTCGACGCGACAATATGTTTTGTGAAAAATGTCAATCTAATCAGTGTGAAATATTCAAGGTGGGGCAAGAGTTTTTGAGTCGCTACAAACTCCATGGAGATGAATTTCTGCGCTCCATCATTACTGGAGATGAAACTTGGGTTGCACACTACACACCTGAAACCAAAAGGCAATCTCAACAGTGGCGTCACACCTCCTTCACCCTCCGCCAAAAAGTTCAAAACCACAATTTCAGCCAAGAAAATCATAGATCCGTGTTTTGGGACTGTCAAGGCATAATTTTTAATTGAATATGTGCCTCAATGGGAGACCATCAACTCTGCAAGATACTGTGAGACTCTAAAAAAATTGCGGAGGGCGACCTCACACTGCTTGCCTTGTTTAAATGGGATGTCCTGAACCATCCCGCGTTATTCCCCTGACCTAGCACCTTCAGATTACTATCTCTTTACCTCCCTGAAGCTGGACATGGGTGGAAAAAGGTTTTCAACCGACGAGGAGGTGAAGGAGGAGGTGGAGAAGTGGACGAAGGGGTTGAGGGGAAACTACTTCGAGGAAGGCATCAAAAAATTAATACCCCGGTTCACCACCTACATTGAGAGGAATGATGCCTATGTCGAAAAATAGCTTACATATGTACTAAATGTAACCAAGTAATTTTTTTGTTCAAATAAAAATTTTTGTAACCTACAAAAATTCGGTACACTTACTGGACATGCCTCGTATAATAGATTTGAGAAGGAGAGAAGTTGGGTTAGATAGATAAATAAACTAGAAGTAGAGCTGAACACTGTATAATAGAAAAGTAGCACAAACTGCCTGGACTTTACACTAAAAATATATAAGAGATAAGAGAGAATGGTTGATGACACGTTGTGACTGCTATGTGAACTTTACTGCAAGACTGTCGGTAGACTCCCTCCTATGGCTGACACAGCTGTATTTAAACAGTTTCTCCCACTCTAGTCTGGCCTAAACTAGAGAGTGATCCTGTGTTTCTCTCTCTGCTTTGGATCCCTCTCTTCGGATCCTATTACACGTACATTTAGGAAAATTTGAAGAAAAAAATGTATTACTTAAATCTGTGAAAACTGTTGTAAAAGAAAGTCGTGTGAGTTTTCACACCCAGGTGCAGTATCTAGAAATATTGGAAGACGTATTTTTAAAATTAAGTAATTGGTATTTAGAAATCAGTCTATGTATCGTTTATGTCAATTAAACATAATTTGAAGAAATGTAATCCATAGGCTGCTGTAGTTTATTTGTTAAGTTTTTTTTTTTTTGTTCTAATAGATGATTTGTATGATTTTAATATATTTATGTACAATAAATAGATATTAGATATCCTCCAGTCACTTTGTGTGTGTACTACAACACTCTTATCCATGTCTGTCCTTGACCTTTTATGAAAGGCTAGAGAATGAAGATGTGCTACAAGTCCTGTTACTACATACATCTTTATGTAGTTTATAATACAGTATTATATTTATATCAGGTAATAAACAGTAATTACTCCACGTTTGCATATACGTTTGTCCATCTCCAACTACTAGTTGTGCATATTAACTAGCTCTACACACGTTCTTTATTTACAACTAAATAATTAGATAATATTTTTATACATATATATATATATATGAAACTATGTGAACCAGGAAGAACTATGTGAATCATATTATTTGTATGTGAGAAAGTTTATATTATTAATTATTATTATCATTACGATTTGATCTACTTTTTCATAATTTAATGTGTGCTGTGTATATAACTAGTTATAGATATAATCAGGGAGAAATGTTTGTTTTGGTCATTGTGTTCTGCTAAAATTAAATAAATAAATAAACTTCAGAAATCTTATGATGATAATGAAGTTGCTACCACTGTTTGTTTACTCATACTATCCCTTTTCTGTTTCGTAATCATGGGACGTCCAAAAATATATATACGAGGCATGTCCAGAAAGTAACTGTACTGAGGCTCTCACGGCCGGAGGGATTTTGTTTTCGACAGGTTGGCTACACTGTCGTGTAGCCTGATTCCTCCCCTCCGCAACTAGACCGGTTCGAGGTCAGTACGTTGAGAACTGTCGACGCGACAATATGTTTCGTGAAAAATGTCAATCCAATCTCCCGCCAAGTGTGAAATATTCAAGGAGGGCGATTTAGAACAAAAGGAGAGGCATGCTGACAAAGGGAGTCTGCCTGCTGCACGACAACGCAGACCACACACTGCTTGCCCCGTTTAAATGGGATTTCCTGAACCATCCCGCGCATTCCCCTGACCTAGCACCTTCAGTTTACTATCTCTTTACCTCCCTTGAAGCTGCACATGGGTGGGAAAAGGTTTTCAACCGATGAGGAGGTGAAGGGGGAGGTGAAGAAGTGGACGAAGGGGTTGGCGGGAAACACCTGCATTGAGAGGAATGGTGACTATGTCGAAAAATAGCTTACATATGTACTAATGTAACCAGGTAATTTTTTTGTTCGAATAAAAATTTTTGTAACCTACAAAAATTCAGTATACTTACTTACTGGACATGCCTAGTATTTCCAGATACCTCAGTATTTCGAAAATCTATAACATAAATGCAATATGTATTTTTTTTACTTCTGTAGCCATAGTTGCAGTATTGTCATTGAAAAGTCACAGTGATAAACTCCCTACAGAGAGAGAATAAGACGTTTATCACTCACCTAAATCACAAACAAATATCAGTATTTTTAATTAAATTCTCACACTACAAAAATACTGCAACTATGATAAACTCTTCCACAGTTCTCTTCATTGTTGTTTTAAATAACCTTACAAAAATCTAATCTTGGTTTGTGTTATAACAATTGTACAATTGTATATTTCTATATTATTGTTGTAATTAAATATAAAGAAAAAAAAAAGGTGATAATTGAATCTTTAATTACTTTAATAAAAGTATGATTCATTCATTATCTTAATCATCTTTATCTTTCTTGATTATATTTATGTATACATTACGTATTTCTCGTTTATAACCGGCGAATTTTGATTCATCAATTTTGTAACTTTGTAGTGACAGCAGAAATATGATGGATAGGTTGATGATTGTGATGTGGAATTGAAGACAAAGGAATTGCCCATTAATACTGGCAATTCATATTTTAACGTTTTACTGATTCAGGAGAATAGAGTGTTTATAGAGTATAGTAACCAAGCAAAATGTGATGTTTGGTCGAAGCGAAGATGAATATAGAATAATGGGAGCTGGCTATTGACACGCATGCCGCTTGAAGAGTGATGTAACTAGGTAGAACTTTTGCTTGTGCTAACTGTGGTGAACTAGTGTTGCTAATTTGGTGAAAATTTCAAGATTGATGTTGAGAGTTAAAATTTATTCTTGCCACTGGGGTTTACTCCTTAAAAATTTACCTGGATAAATAAATAAATAAATTTATCTTCTTCTTACGCCCTTTAGATGGTGGCTTTATTAAATTTATCTTACCGCTTTTTTTCATCTTCAAATACATGACTAATAATACTACTATGTAATAATTGATGCGCCCCTAAAGGCTCAGTAGTAGCGCAGTGTTGGTTAGTGGTTGCTAAAGGAAGATTATTGATTTCAGATTTGTGTGGTAGATGAAATGTTATTGGTGTGTGTTGTGTGTTTGTAGTAGCACGAGCGGTTTTGTAAAAGGGCTTGTAAGTATATATGTTTAAGAGGAAAGTAATAAGAATAATTAAGAAAACACTGGTAGATTAAATTAATTATATTCTTTAAAGATATTTAAATGCTAACAGCAATATGTTTATTAATTTACTGAATTTAGTTGGAATAAACTCTTATGTTATAACTTAAACTGGTATAGTACTGATGTGTCCTCCTTGGTGTCTTCAACAAAACTGTCTTAATAAATGATCTAGTCTAGAATAAAGGCAAATCTCTATCACTGGTTTAAGAGAGCGATTTCTGAAGCAAGTGTTCTGGCTTTGAAAGCAGAATGCAGACTGTCCGAAAGAATGCCTTCTCTTACAAAACAGTTGGCCAAGTGGCATTGTTATTTTTCCAACGGATACCTGTGCTTTTGTCTCTTTAGCAACAATGACCTTACATTTTAGTACCTGACTCTAAAATACATTATTTTTGCCAAAATTATTTCATTTAAAATATTTTTCAAAACTATTTATTTTTGCATTTCTTCTTCCACTACATAGATATGTTGTTGATTGGTTCCATTACAACTTTTTCTTATTCCTGTAAGATCAAATTTTGCGATATTGAGATTTCACGTAAAATAGAATTTAATGGTTCTTAGCGAATCTGAATGTTTTGCTGTATATGTTTGTATGTTATTTCAGAAACAAAAATCGCTGAGAACTCGAAACTAGATATTGTGTTTATTTACCACCATCATCACATCCTATCACGTCAAAACAAAGGTTTTGATTTAAAGCTGCCAACTAGAAATGCGACTTTTTTTTTATCTTTCTTCAGTTTTTTTCGTGATTTTACTCCTTGAAAATAACTCCAACGATTTTGTTTTTCAACTTATATACTAACTGTACACATATAAAGGGCTCCAAACATTTTTATTTGACCAGTTTCCCTCCAGGAAAATTGATTTTTTGGAGGTTACTTGGGAAGGAAAATTTTCTTGTAAACAGCTCGTACTATTTTTTCTTAGCTTGGCATGCTTACTGCACACACACATCTTTGAACTGTCTTAACTTGAACTGTCATTAAAAGAGAATGGGTAAGAGGGCTCTGGCAATTATTACAGCCATAAGTAAAAACTTCTAAAAAGCACAGGCATAATCCTCGCGCCAAAGAATTAAAAATTGATTATAAAGTCCAATTTCCTGGAAAATTTGGCAGTGTGTTTCATACCGACCATGTTGCCAATTTAGGACTCCAGCTAACAACCAATCAGTGAAGAGACAAAAGAGTTCATTCACACTAGATTTAACACTGTACTACTCCAACATTTCCTGGCCATCGCATTCTTAAGCCTACCGTAAGAACCTCTGGATCTTTTTATCAGGAAAAAAAGGAACCTTAAGTTGTGTGAAGTGATTGCGAATTAACCCTTGAAAGACGCTTCACAAGCTTCAGGAAAATAGGTTGCTCTCCAGATTCCTTCGTCTTCAATTAGACAGGGCTGGACAATGCTTTCTATAGAGTGTTTATTCCAATTCACCTTAATTAATCTATTTACGTCACATTGATAAAAAAAAAACTGTATCCTCTAAACAAACATCTTCGTGTGCCCTTGCTGTGTCCCCAGATTTCAAAACCTAGCTTATTGCTGATCGGGAACCAATTTTTAAAAATTATAATTATTAACTAAATGACCATTTATTATGAATGAATTTTTTTTAATTTTATTTAATACTAACCTTTCATACATTTACAATTGTCCTTCAACACTTTTTATGGATTTTTTTTTTTTTCTCACGTTTTCTTTTATTGTGATGTTTTGCAATTATTTATTATTCTTTTTAATAATCATGAAGTTATTTTCACTTTTTCGAAAGTATGAATAATTTATTTTTAATTGTTTTTTCACAATCATAACTGTATGTTGGAAACCTACCATTCTACGTTATTCTGTCCGTTTATTCGGTTCATCGCAATATTAATTCCAGCGAGACTAGAAAATACATACCATTTGTTATTGGTTGCCTCTTATTTTAAGAGATAGATGCCAATATCAATATATTCGTTATCATTGTTGCGAATAGCACTTATTTAAAGTTTTTTCAGGAGTACTCCAAGGTATTAGTTTTGGCCCTTTATTATTTTTAAGTTCCATCAATGACATTTTTACCTTAGTTTGAAATATTCCTCTTGTTAGAAGTTTCCTGACTAACTTCTTAACTTTTTGAATTATAAGCTCTTACAATGATTGTTACTTTAAAATAATATTAACAATTTTCAACATTGGGCTGCTTATAAGCAATTAAAATTTAATATATACATATATGCTGTCATAACATAGACTTAACAAAAATATTAAAAATTTTACTCATACCATTAGTAATATTACAGTTAATAGATCTTTTTAAAGATTTTAAAGACTATTAAATACATGCTGAAGATGTTTTTTGAAATTTAGTTCATTAATACAGTTTATTAAAAGCATATTTGATACTTTTTGAACATATTGATACCTTAATTTTATTATTTAATTCCCATATAAGGTCACAAATTGGTTAGTGGTTATAACTTTTCTCGACATTTTCATCTCCCGTCTCATCACTTCCATATGCCTCTTTATACAATGTTTCCTACTTTTTAGTTCTTTTTGATCCTCCAAACTCACCATCTAGAATTGGACCAAATATTTTTCTTAGCGTCTCATTCTTCTTTGTTAGGGTCCACGTTTCGGATCCTTAAATATGAATGGGAGCATTTAGGGTCTTGTATATCATCAATCCGTCGATTGATCTTGATAAACAACTCTAACAGCAATTCACCTGGTCAAAACTGTAAACCAAAAGCTAGATATTCCAGCTGATTGGAGAACTTTCGTCGGCATAAATTTTTTCTACCCTTCATTTATCCCCATGTATTTTGCTGAAAGGTTATTGCCTGGAATACCTTATTTTATTTGGCAGAAAGTCCATCCTCTAGTATCTAAATCATCAGCATGCAAGAATTTGCACGGACCTATTAAATGTGGTATCCAGAGTCTGTGGCTACGTTCTCAGGGATAACATAGAACAACATAAAGGCCAGAGCTTCGCTTTTTCACATTCTGACTTTACACTCAAAAGTTTTCTAAAATTAGACAGTCTAATGACCCCTCAAGGGGGGGGGGATCTGTTGCATGCATTTACTTGGGGAGTAGCGATCCCACGGGTTACCACAGTCTAGTCTTTACAGACAAGGACAAACACAGTACACAAACTAGGGTCCCCGTCTCTAGTTAATTGGCGTAAGCCAAGGGAGAAGGAAGGGATTAGGTCAGTGGTAGCGCGCTGGATCAGCTTCGAATCCAGCATCTTGCCCTTAGATTTTGTCTTTCTTGGAGCCTCTTCAGGCTCACTGTCCGGCGATGGACAGCGTTGTCTGTAGCTGGAGAACACTGCTCCAAGGCCGGCAGTGTACTGAGAAGGCTCTGGGGGGCACAGTAGATCTTTCCAGGTTGCAGTGTAATAATCCCTTACAACAGTCTACCATCTAGCCAATCTTATTAACAGTTGAGGGAAACTCATCTCATCTCGTAAGCCGCCCTAAAATCAATAACGAAGTGGTATGTGCTTATGTTATACTCAATTGTCTTTTAGGGGATTTGTCGAAGAAATATAAGCTTAATTTCGAAAATTAGTTGCAATCAAATACTTCCTCTTATATAGTATTAAAAAACAGAAAGACGAATACTATTAAAAATTAATTAGAAATTTTAAATAGGTATCAAGTAATATCACGGATTCCCTACACTTAAAAGGTTGCACAGACGTATATATAAAATATATTTTTTGATCACACCAGTGTAATTACGGGAAAAAAAATGATTGGGGAACTAATTTTGTTTATTTTTTTTTTTACTACGTCATACGCACGAACTGAGTGTTGTAATATCCACAAAAAAATTCTGTAGACATTATATTTGTTATAATCCTTTTTTACGCCCCATTGGATCTTAAATGGATGCACCGTTAAAAACTAAAAAAAATATCTAAAAGGAAAATAGCAGTTCCTTTTAATATGAATTAATTTACTGTAAAATCCTAGCTGTAATTGAATATTTTCATTTTACTAAATTACTTTCAAGGTTAAATTATAATTATATGGAAATTTAACGATAATTTTCTGTGGCTAAAAAGATTACATAGCAAGGTGTGAATTGTGTGTGTGTTTGTGAGTGAGACAGAGTGAAAGAAATTTCTCAGTATTAATGGGAAAGTAAGTATTCATAAAATGACAGCTGCTAAATTGTAGTTGAATAGTCGGGCTGTTTTATCTCTTCACCCCGCCAGCCCTCCCCCACACAATAAACACCTTGGAAACCTGTGTGTAACCGCCAAACATCCATAACCTTTATTTATTGAAAACCTTCTATTTATACTATTCAATTATTTTTATCCTCTTCCATTCACTTTTAGTTTTTGTATCAGTCTGAGGAATTAAAAATTTATGTGAATTCAGTTTTTTACTCTTTTTTTTTTTTTGTCTTCCGTCGACAAAATTTTTTTTTTTTTTTTGCCCAACAGGGATATGATAGCTGGGAAAAGCAGTTCTCTAGATGACCTTCAAAATCTATATTCCAGATTTTGATATAATCAAAAGTTTAAATAGAGAGCAAAATTATAATAAAAAAGTAATAAAGGAAGCAATCAATATACATAAACGTAACACCGGGACTTCATTAATTTAAATACAGACATAGTAGATGCATTAAACTCAGTATAAAAGCGTATTTACAAAAAAAAAAAAAAATCAACATTTCCTATATAAATTTCTTATATTTTGTCCGTCTTCATTTAATTAGAATTTTTTATATACGTAACATAAAATAACAATATTTTTGAGTTTTATAAATTAACAGTTTTTAGAAAATTACGTACTAGGATTTGTTTTTTTTTTTTTATTTAAGGCGCCTCCGGACAGTGTTCTCTCGTTATATTGACAACACTGTCCATCACCGGACAGTGAGCTGTAAGAGGCTCCTAGGAAGAAAAAAAAATCTAGGACACTGCTGGATTCGAACCCAAAACCTCCGCGTGGAAGTCCAGTACGCTAACCACTGAGCTAAATCTTTTACTTTAATAGGATTTAAATTTATTTATAATAAAGAATTTTAGACGTATTTTATAGATTTATTCTATCAAACTCTTACTGTACAATATAATAAACTTTCTTCTCTAAACAGTCTTTCTAGATCTATATGTGTAAACATTAACAAGGCAACGAAATGTAAATAAATTAAAAAAATCCATAGTTCATTAAATTATTTAAATTAATTTGGTCTCTATAACAAGTTTGCAAATGACTAAATAATTTTTATTTGAAATTTATTTTCACTTTTTAAATATACTTATCCGACTAAAGATGGGATTCGTCCAGAAACGTCTAAGGAAAAAATGAAAAGATTTTGATTTGGAATTCAAACTCAGAACACAACAAAAAAATTTGTTGTCCAAATTGATCAATCTTATTCATTATTTTGCCGGAGTTTACCTCACTATTCATTGGCTTTATTCGTCGTTGGTTAGCTTCTAGAAAAGCACGTGCTGCTTTTTCAAAACTGAGTATTCAATGAAAATATCCTTTCCAGAGCCTGAGTATGCTAGTTTAGTTACTCATGCTAGTACGCATGAGCATACAAGTATGGCTAGTATTGTTTGTACTAGTTGACTAATTGTTTGCACTAATTGACTGTATTTGTACGAGTATCATTCAATAAATAACGAGACAAATCGCTGAAGCTCAAAAACGATTTTTTTCAATCATTATAAAACTTCGGCTACTTTTCAGCAAGTCCCCAGCAACATTTATACACTTTCCCATCGTTCTTCTAATTTGTATACACACCTCTGGCATAAAATTCTTTGGGTTGATCTCTAAGCCACTTTTGCACCTGATTTTTTACTTCTTCATTGGATTGAAAATGTATTCCGGTAGAGCCTCTTTAAGGGATCCAAACAAATGGAAGTCCGATGGGTCAACGTCAGGGCTCTAGGTGAATGTGGAAGAATCTGCCAGCCCACTTTTTTATGTGTTTCTTGAGTTAAGTGTGCCGTGTGTGGGCGCGGGTTATCATGAAGCAAAGTCAGACCTTTAATCAAGACTCCACGACGTTTCGTTTTATGACAGGCCTTATTTTGTTTGTGAGCTTGTAATATGTACTGTAATACTGGCTACTAATGGTTCGTTGATCTTCCAGATTCGAGGGAGGAAGTTGCAATTTCAACCAGTCGTCCACTTAGTTGCTCGTCACAGACACTTACACGGCCACTTTTAAACTGTTCTACCCGTTTGTAAACGTTCGTACGGTTCAAACAATTATTCCCCGTACACTTTCAACATTCTTTCATGGTTTTCACTACCAATGATACCCTCTGCAATTAAAAATCTAATCACTGAGCGTTGTTCTTCCGAGGTGCAATGCTCGAGCGGATTCGCCATTGTTAACTGAATACATTTGAAGTTATGTTTACCAAATAGTCTCGAACAGCTGATGAGCCAACTTGACGCACTGAAACTATTGCATTGATTAAACAAGCCGTTTCTGAGCTATAGCGAGCGATTTATCTCGTTACTTATTGGATGACTCTCGTATGTGGACAGGTAATTAGAATACGAAAACTTAAATTAAATTCCTTCCTGGTATTGCCAGATGATCCGACAAGAAAATATTTTTCAGTGAGATCCATTTTAGGAAAGGCGATTTAATTGATTTTTTTTTTTTTTTCATTTTTCGGATGCTCGTATCAATTTTTTTGGAAAAAATTATTTTAGATGGATTCCGGGACTGGGATTGCATATCCATTATTTCTTAGACAGGATAATAGAACTGTCATGCAGCCTGTAAAAATGGCCATATTCAGTTACTTGGTCCTTAAAACTAGTCTGTATCTTTAAAACTTCACACTCCTAGTAAGAGGAAGTATTGTAATCGTGTCAAATTTTCGATATCGAGTTTTCACCGGAAATATCCGTTTTGAGTTCCCTGAGTTCAAAAAAGTGGTTTTTAGCAAATGGTCGTGTGTGTGTGTGTGAACAGCATAGCTCAAAAACGTGAAACCGTAGAAAGTTGAAACTTGATATTCCGTTTAGGTATCACCATGGGATCTGATAGTACTTTATCTGTCAAAATTACTCAACCGGAATTACCACTTGACTAGTTTTTTTTTTTTTTACGTTTTTGCGATTTTCTCAAAAAAATGACTCCGACGATTTTCTTTAAACTTATTATATCAACTACACATACAAAGAGCAACAACTTTTATTTGAAACATTTCTCTGGGGAAATTCATTTAAGGACACTTTTGGGGGGAGAGGAGTGGGGTTAGGTTTTTCTCTAAAGTGCTCTCATAGTTGATTGCACTTTGAAATTGTATCATCCAAATAAACCTAATTAGAAATTAATAGATGGCCAAAATGCCGGGTTTCAAGAAAATTAGTAAACCGGAAGTGCGTTTTTCCTGAACAGTTTTTTCAGTTTTCGACTTATTTCATTAAATTTTTGTACACAAACTATAAAATTTATCAATTATAATTTTGAGAACTGGAGTAAGAGAAAGTTGTGTGAGTGTTTCACATCAGATTTCTTACATTTTGTTTTAATTAATCTTTACTCAAAAAGGTTCCTTTATTATGTGAGCAGTAAGGGTCTTCAGATGTTTCTAAGTTGAAAGAAAATCGTTTTTCGAATAGGTTTTGAGGTTTCTGGATTTTCTAGAAATTGAAATACCTAACTACACTATATATATATATAAACCTTTATTTTAAATAATATTACGTAAAAATTGCTTTTAGTAAGGTTGTGGGAAATACAAGGGTTTTAGATAATGCCTCTCTAACTTTTATGACAATATTCTAAATATCAACCTGTTTAATTAATTTTAATAAATTATTAATAAATCTGTAACAAAATATATATTTATTTATTTATTTTTTTACAGGTAAGATGCTGTTTTGAATTTATTTCGTTCTAAATTATGTACATCAATTATGTGAGTATTTTATACTTTTGTATTATTTTTTTTTATCATGTTGCACAAACTCATACATTTATTCTGATTTAAATGTTTGTTATTACATTCTCCCTCACTGTGTGTGTGTGTGTGTGAGAGAGAGAGAGAGAGAGAGAAAGTGTATATGTGCGTGTCTAGTTATGTATTTGTGATCAACATAAATTGGATACCACAGCATTGTTTTGTCAGTGTTAGAAATAGGCTAGCTCGTGTTGTCTTATTTTGTTGGTTCCAACTCGCTGGAATATTGTTTATTTATTAAGCAGTTTATTGACTCATTTGTCTGTTGAATGCGTAATTTTAAACTAAACAGATAATTGAAAAAAAAAACAGTAATCTGTCTATTTTCTCATTAAAACTGCCAACAATAAAGTTTTATGATCTTTTATATTGTAAATTTTATTGACATCCTGAATAATATTAAATCAGTACTAGTGGTTATTCCAAGTTTTCGAAGAATAATATGTCTAGCTGTGTTAGCCGCACAGTGTGCAAGCTGTGTTAGTGGTAGTTCAATGTAGAGTTGAGCAGGCCCCCTATTATTCATATAATTTTTGTACATAAATTGTTATCTCTATAATTTAGATTAACCCGTTTCCTTCTATTACCAATTATAAAATGTACAGAAAAATTATATATATATATATAAATTAGGGAATTTAATAAAGGATATACATATTATGTCACCCAAAGAAATTATTTATTTGAAATAGTAGGGCAGACCAGATTGTCCCAAACGTTTTCCGACCGCGGATCATTATTTTCTGCAATATTGGCGCGATCTCTATTATATAAAACAAAACATATTCACACTTTATAATAATAACAAATTCTCTTCAAAAAACTCTTTACATTGATTAAATATAAATTTGTTTTAATTTATATAAAGGCAGGGGAATAGCTAAGTGGTTAGCATACTGGACTCCGACGCGAAGGAAGCTGTGCTGCCCTTAGATTTTTTCTTTCTAGGAGCCTCACTATCCGGTGATGGACAGTGTTGTCTGTAAGGAGAGAACACTGTCCGGAGGCCGGCAGTGCACTGAGAAGGCTCCGGGCACCACTGACCGCAGATGTTGACGCGCCTTAAATTTAAAAAAAAAAATGTATCATTTTTGTGTTTACGTTTTCATGTATGTATTTCTAATTTAATGCTTTCTTAATCGCCCGAACATGCGGTCATGTTCATCATACCACATTACTTCATACCTTTCTCTTGCAAATACGTTCTACATGCTATAGTGGCATACGGAGTACAGATACGGTGAAATTCCAGGATAATTCTTTGTCTTATGTTATATATAGTAGCGGAAACCAACGCTTTATATTACTAAGCGCAGTGATTCTCGCGTGAATATCGCGTTTTTTCGGGAATTTAGGACGAAAGGGTGATTTTTCTTTAATTTGTTTTATTAATATTTTTTGAGGACTGGTATGTGTTCCAAACCACAGTTTGGGAAATTCTGGACCAGAAGATTATTTATGGTTTTAATTGAAAATCATAAACACCAAAGTTGGGTGAAAAAAAACTTAATGGTGTCGCTCAGAGGAGCTCTCCTGGATAGTCGGAAATGTGGGTATAGTTAGCAAAGAAAGGGCGATCGCCGAGTTAACAAAAATGGCATTCTCGTTACTATTTGTCTCGAGCCATATAACTAAGCAATTTTGCTACAGAGAAGTCAAACAATGGATCGGATGGCGAATTGATGAATCACTGGAGGAACACCGGAGTGTCGTCCGCAGGCTAAAAGATTTGTAAAGTATACAAAAGAGGGGAGGACACAGAGTATCTTCTCTCCCTAAATGGAATACGATTGAGATTCCTGGTGGTGTATTTTAGCCTGGGTCTTAGGATAGAGTGAGCTCGTTAAAATGACTCTTTGGTGAAGAATTATATACATATCCCCACGCCAGTTTACATTTGTAAGCATTGATGGCCTAAATTGCAGCCTGGCAATCATAATATTTGAGGGATATTAAATATTTTTTTAATAAAAACTATAATTTTGAAATAAATTCCCCCACCCCTAGAAAAAAAACAACTGAAAAATGTCAATTAAAGAAAATTGTTTTTTCACTAGATTTTATTAAATGACACCGACAAAAAGGCTTAGAATATGATCTACGCGCAATTAGTAGCTTCTAGGGAATCAAGAGTATATGAAACAAATATTTAGTCACAGCCGGCGGGAGCATTTGAGGGCAAAAGGGTGGCAGCGCTTAAGGGGAACATTGCCAGCGATGTTTCGTATATTTCAAGTAAATCTTAGGGTCAGTAGAAATATTCGGTGGCTAAAGACGTAACTATGTATTTTTGGGTTACTATTCCCTAGTACTCTGAATTATATCACCAGTTCACGAAAAGTTTCATGTTTATACCTTCACATCCGCATCAGAGTTTTAGTCTACAATATATTCCACTTTAACCTATCTATATTATTAGTTTGATTGTACTTCCGTTTATTTAAACAAATAGTGGAAATTCTTTAGTTTTATTGTTCATTTTCTTAATACATTTTCCAGTATTTATAGTCTTATTTATTAAGAGAGAAAAAATGTAAAAGTGTAAAACTTTTTGATTCAGTTATTTTCATTTGTATAAAGGCCATGAGAGTGCGTGACTTCACTCTTCTAGAGAGGAGGAACTCTTTTTTTTAAATTATTATACTTTTTTCTTCACTGTTGGCTGATGATGTTCACTAGTGAATGGAGTAACTACAGCTATATAATAACCTTGTTAATACGTATCTTCTTTAAAGGTTATATTCTTTTTATATATATTTTTATTTCAAGTTTAATTAGTATAAATTATGATAAAAAGAAATAAATGAGCTCTTATAAAAAAAAAAAAAAAAAACTAGTCTAAGGCTGATGTGTCAGCTCACTTTTTGAAGTGTTTTTAAGTGACGCACTTGTACGTGAAACTCTAAGAGACTAATGGAGCAAGTTCACAAAATAACCAAGGTCACAAAACGTGATCTGTGTTGTGGTGGATGTTTTATGGATTAGTCAGAAGAGAAAATACTTAGGTAGAATAAGGTTAGACTTACTTACAGAACACTGTTTGTATTGAATACGAATGATTAATTATAGATTATTATAGTAATATTATAGATTCAGAATATGGTAGCGTGAGAAGAGAGAGAGACAGGAGTGGCTGGCAGAGTGACGGTATGAGTATGAAGTATGTACTAAGTTGATGGTTGATAGTGTTTCTATTAATCCTCTTTTTTTTTTTTTATAATTCCAGGCCTTTTTGTACAGCGGTTGTTCAATCTCTCCTCTCTTGAACTTCTGCTTTCAGTTCTACTCCTTCAACTTGCCCCTTCTACAAACTTGAGGGAGAAATTGAGTGAACTTTTGGTTGGGAATGATTGGTTAACTATTCGTTCTTGTTTCGAAATCGGTTTACCGTAAATATGATTTTACAAAATAAATTTTTTGAGTTTTATGCAAATTTTTTCTCGAAAACTACAACAATGATTTCCATTAATTTTGGAATATTAACGGCACAGCAATGAACCTATCAATCACTAAAGACTAGTTAGTTGATTTAGCGACCAGTACATTATAATAATAACATCCGATGTTGTACTATTAGATTAGATTAGATTAGATTAGATTGACACAGGGGGGGGGACTCAGACCCAGGCACTGCAGCCTATATTGAGGCTTATTGTGCCAACCTTTCAATACCTAGTAGAGGAAGCCCCCCTCTTCATGAGGTCCAGAACCTTCCCCATCAGTCCTTCTTGGAATACGATTTCCTCCGGTCTCAACGTGCCGAAGATCTCGTACCGCAATCTGCCGATCGCAACGCAATCAAATAACAGGTGAGAGGCCGTCTCCTCCTCCTCCTGACACAGTCCACACAAGGTCTCTGAAGCAATCAATCCCACCTTGTAGCAGATGTTTCTTGAACCTGACGCGCCCTGTGAACTGACCCGTTATCAGACAAATCTGATACCTGCTTAAACCCAGGGTCTCTCTGGTTCTTCTTCTACACAGCTCTGGCATAACCATTTTGCCGTGTTTTGCTCCAGTACTTAGCCTCCAGTGACGATTATGTTCTCTCCGAGTCCATTCTCTCAGAGAAGCCCTCGCCATACTTTTGGCTATTCCCAGAACAGGTTCTGGCCCACAGAAAGGAGTATTCGCACCATTCCTGGCCAGTTGGTCGGCTAGTTCATTGCCTTTAATCCCCTTGTGTCCCGGCACCCATACCAGCCGCACTTTGTTGTGCCGGGACAACGCCTCCAGGTATCTCTACACTCCCTAACTAAGGAAGAAGTGATTTTGAATGCTCCAAGTGCCTTCAGTGCGGCCTGGCTGTCCAAGAAGATGCATATCTCCCTATTCCTAGAGTCCATACGCAAGTTCTCCTCAGCGCAGATCTTTATGTTGTACTATTATTTGATCCTATTTTTTAAACCATTTTATTTGTAACCATCTTTTCGAACCATGTGGTTTCATGTTAATGGCGTTCTCTGCTGGGTAACACTGTAATTACTTCTGCTACCTGCCTGGGTGGTGGTATTTTGTCTCCCACCCCCTCTATGTTAGGACTAATGTGTAAAATTTGAAGTTTAAATTGTATTAAACAGTAGTAAGCGAAAGCCGCCATATAGTGGTTCACATCAGATTTTTTTGCTTGCCTCACTGAGAGTAGTTCTCTTCCTATTAATTGGTTCCCTTATCCGGAACCAATGAAATATATCCTGGTGATTATAGGGAAAAGGTCATGTAGTTGAGAATAAATAGTTAGATGCACACAGTTATTTATAGCAGAATTCAGGAGAAAGTAATAATATTTTAAAAGAAGGCTATCTCTCTGCTGTGCCCTAATACTTTTACAACCTCTATTACTACTGTCTCCACAATTGTATAACTTTCATAAAATATTTTACATTACTAAAACGTCGTTGACATTTCCTTCATTTACTACATATATATATATTTGTGTCCCAGTATTTAGTTTCCTCTGTAATTAATTTACTAACAGTCTTTTTAATTCTTTGAATTCCGTGTGATAATTATTGGAGGAATGCTCTTAAAACTATTTCATGTCTTTTCTACTTCTTATACGATTTACTTTGCGTGATAGTTTGTTGCACTTCCATTCTGTTTGAAACTGGTTTCAATAAAAGTGTACATTATATAATGTTATATAAAGGACTGTGTTAATGTTCTCATATTTTTTTTTTTTTACGTTTTATTTGCACTTACAGTAATATTTTATACAACATGAAGAAAATAAAGTAAATAGAGTCGACCTTTATCTCTGGTCTGGTCCCCCACAATGTAGCAGGGCTAGCCAGACAGGAAATTACTGCCAAATTGTTTATATTAACATAATTTATATTTAGATCCACCCCCCCAGAAAGCCTGTTTCATTTTATAATCATCGACTCTGTTTGCAAGTAGTTCCCCAGGAAAAGTTTATTACAGAGTTTATTAAGCGGCGTTTACACGATCAATAGTATTGACAATACTTTAGAGTATTGACAATAATATTGATCGTGTAAAGTGAAAAAAATGTATTGATGTATTGACAAGAGTATTGATGAAATTCAGATTTTCTATCAATACTGAGAATTGGAGGGGATATCGACAATATTATTGGTCAGTTCAATAGTTTTATCGAACGTTGCAACTAACCTGTACAAAACAAAAGCGATACTATTATAATAGGTTAAAGAATTCTATGTAATGAACATCTCCTATAATATATTAAAGTTGACTGGCCCAATTAATTTAAAATTTCCATTTTAAGAAAACATTTCAGTTTGAACTCTGACAATTGCACTATTAGAAAAATCGTATGAGTGTTTCGCAGTTATTTAATTTTTTGTTTCAAAAAGGGTTTTTATATGCCATGCTGTTTAATATAGAGAGAAAATAGGCTTCTAACTTTCCTTCCGAATGGTAGGCATATTAAATCACTACATGTCTACAAGAAAAGTCAATCAAACAATTTTCCTTGTTTATGCCTGATTTTGGTGGAATGTTAGATAAAGATTTAGTATTTTGCCTTCTAAGGTGTTAATAAAAAATAAATGTATCTAAAACATGCAACACAAAATTACCAGAATTATATTGTATTTTATTAAATATATCATTAGGATAAATGTTTATTTTCGATGTTTTATAAAGGAATTAATTAAGAGTGAACGATAATGGAAGTAATTTAAATAAGAAACATTAGAGCTGTCCCCCTTGAGTTTTCTATACAATATTAATAAAGTGAGCAGCAGGGTAAAGAGCTAACTATAACCATGGGCCAAAATAATAGCTACGCAAGCTTTAGAACGATTATTCATTTTTTAAAGGTTAAAAAAAAACAACTAAACTGATGAGTATAAACACGTAAATACACTCTCCTAGTGGCAGAAATAGTAAGTAGTATTGACAATAATATTGATCGTGTAAAGTAATGAAATATTGATAGTGGTTAGTATGAGTATTGATGGAAATATTGTCAATACTGGTATTGACAATAATATTGATCGTGTAAACGCCGCTTTACAAATCGTCAGGCCTTAAAATTACAATGAGATGTTTGTATGGCAATGGCCAGAGGAATTTAAAAAAAAAAAAGAAAAATTTTTCTTTGTTGCTCGACGTTTCGGGTACCCTTGGTGGTGCCCTTCTTCAGGAGCTCTGTAAAAGTTTATTGTAGAAAATACATTATAGTACAATTATAGTAGTTATGAAAAGTGCATAGATTTATAACCAAAAAAAAAAAAATTAAAGAAATTATAAAACAGAAGTGACAGTAAATTTAAATAAAATGATATTAACAATAAGATAAAATAAGACAGATAAAAGATACCTTTAGGGTAGGAGAGGAGTGAACGTTGAGACTGAAATGAAGAGAGAGTATTTTTTTTTAAATTTAAAAAACTGTTAAAGGGTGGGGAGGGATAAGAAAAATGTTTGTAGTAAGGCGTGGCAATTTGAAATTTGGAAGAACAAATTAATTACGAGTATCTTTTCTTAGGGTTAGAAAAATATTTTTGTAAGTTGAAGTTATGATTTCTTTGTCTTTTTAAAAATTGATAGAATTCGGACAAAGGTGAATTTGTATAAGGATTCGGATAGAAGACGTTTTGAATGGTTGGGGTAAGTGGTTAAAATGGAAGAGGGTTATTGAAATCGATGGTATGATTGAAAGTCAGAACATGTTTGGAGAGAGAGAGAGCAGGGCTGTCAGTTTTTTTGTTAATAATGTCTAGTTCGTGTTGTCTTGAGTCTTTTTTTGTAAAAACTGTTTGGATTCACCTATGTAGCAAATGTTGCAGTTGGGTGTAATACATTGAAGTGTGTATACTGTATATGTTTTGTTAGATTTTTCAATAGGGTCTTTAATTTTTGTGAAGATTTTATTCAGTTTGTTGGTGGGAGAGAAGCCTGTTCGTCGGAGGTTGGGGGGATAAAGTTTTTGAGGATGTTATTGATTCTATTGGAAATAGGACTAATGAAGGTGAGCGAGTGATAAATGGGAGATTCAGTATTCGTATTAGTTGGAATGTTTTGAGGGTTCTGCGTTGGAGGTTTGTTTGTGTATTTTTGGATTGTTTTGAGAATTAGTTGAATAGGATAGTCATTTTTAACCAGTATTTCTTTTATTTTTTTGATATTGTCTTGGTGGAACGATGGGTCCGATAAATGGATTGCACGGTTATATAGGTTTTTTATGGTGTTTATTTGTTTACAGAGCTCCTGAAGAAGGGCACAATGGTACCCGAAACGTAGAGCAACAAAGAAACATTTTTTTTTCTTTAAAACTCCTCTGGCCATTACCGTACAAACATCTCGTTGTAATTTTAAGGCCTGACGATTTGAATACCATTTTATTTTTCCTATGCAATAATATTGTTTCTTGTAATTTTTGTAAACTTATTAATTTCTAGTGAATTATTCTCCTACTTTTGTAACTTTTTCATCATCTATTTAAAGAATTACATTTCAGTTCTGTTCATTACTTATTATTTTTTTTCATTACTTTTTCTATGAATCATTTGTAATATTAAACTGTTTGGCCATCTTCATTGCTTAAAGCAATGTAGCTATATATATCACATAACTAAATCTAATTTACTCGGTTCCAAATGTCTTCTTTTTAATATTCGTAAATTAATATAAAAATAAATGGAATAATATAATATCTTATAAATGCTATAAAATATAATCACCTTAATTAATTTAAAACTAATAAGATTTTTTTTTTTAGTTAAAGTTTTTTTTGGATTTGCATCCTGCTATAGGCGCTTTATCAGAGAATTTGCCGACCTTGTAACAAGGAAGCTAAGCTTCGTTTCTAAAATTAAAATTTTTGTTATCTGATTGATGCTAGTGAGTTTGACTTTGATGTCGTACTGAGTAAGGTCGAGGAACTGAAAAGCGCGGTAACGGGATCCGCTGCTTACCATTCCCTGCCCACAATAAAAATTGCTGACCGGAAGTCTTGACTCTTTATATATTTGCGCCATAACAGTTTAGTTATGTTTTTTTTTTTATTATTTAATATAATTTAGTTAATTGTGACTTTGATGTTGATTGAATGTTGGGAATATCAATGTAAATATATGTGTTAGGCTAGGGCGGCCGTAGGAGCGCTATGATCCTGAAGAAGGGCTAAAAAAGACAATAATATTGTCTAAAGTTTAGATTCTAAACTACTTAACTAGACTCTAAACTATTTAAATAGCACGCAAGACATATAAGTTATGCGGTTTTAGTATAACTCTTACACGAAAACTAGTTAGAAGCACTGAAGATATCTTACCTACTGCAAGTTAAAATTTAATCCTAACTCATTGGTCCGTGAAGATTTATATCTGATTTATATCGTCCTAATTTAAAGAAAATTGTACCAGCCATTTTCGAGGAAATCTCCCCCCCCCCAAAGTCCATAACCTATTCTGAAAAGTCCTACTGTTGGTTAAACGTTTTTCTTTCAATTTGGAATTAATTTTAGCAATGCTTTGTTCTATACAATGTAACACATTTAAGATGACACTTTAGAGAAAAGTGTAACGTTTCAGATTCTCCAAAAATAATTTTTCCTTGTAAATGTTTCAGAGAAATGTTAGTTAATTAGTAAGCATATTTTGAGCCCCATTCTTTTTTCACTTTTCGTAGACGATCTTCCGGCTCTGTTGGAGGGTGGTGTTCTTATCTGGGGGTACCAAAATATAAACCCTTCTTTACGCAGATGACATTGTTCTCCTTTCGGATAACCCCATTTCCTTGCAGAGAAATATTAATATTCTGGAAACTTATTGTGTCCAATGAAACCTCTCTGTCAATTTAGAAAAATCCAAAATAATGATATTTCGAAAAGGAGGCTTCAGAAAAGTGGTCCTACAAAAATTCCCGGATAGAGGTAGTGAACCACTATAAGTACTTGGGTATCATTCTAACTCCGCGTATGTCCCTGGTCCCCCACCTTGAAAATAAAGTGTCGATAGCTAAGCTCGGTTTAAACCGGGTTTGGGCTAACTTTATTCTTAATAAGAGCGTTCCTCTCGACGCCAAATATAGAATTTTCAAGAGTGTGTCACGAGCAGTTCTTTCATATGGGGATTTCAACGTTATGACATCCTACAAAAATTTCAAAGATTTTTCTTAAAAAAATTATTCTCTCTTCCTTCTCCAACGCCTAATTATGTACTATCGATTGAGTGTGCTCTTGAACCGTTAGAGATTTTCACCCTTGCTCTACACTTCAAATACTGCCTCAGAAACCTAGCTCTTGACAATCATCGCCTCCCGAAAATTGTTGCAACTGAAATTATTCAGAAGAAACTATTTTGGTTTAAACACTGGCTTTCGATGGCGCGTGATTTTTCCAGCGACCTATCTTGCACTCTTAATGATCGTGATAAATGGAGTGATCAACTTTCGCACTTACTTAATAAAATTAGATCAGTTCGCATCGAAGAGTCATTTTGTCGTGCAGGAAATTCTGAGCGCTTTTTTTTTTTTGTATAAAACTTTAATCACTGACCATAAGTCATTTGTAACATCGTCCCTATTTAATAACCTCAGACTCTCAGAGATATGCTGGTTGTTGAAACTAAGAGCAGAACTGTTATACCTAAATTATACCCCTTAGCTGGAGAAATATTCCGAACGAGAAATGTGTCCTCTCTGTAACTGCCAAGTACGGGAGGATTTGTTTCACTTCTTGGCAGAATGTCCTGCATTATTGGATGTACGGCTCCTCCATCTCGGCAAATGTTCACTTTCTGGAGGAGAAATTATTGTTTACCTATCCGGACAACGGCCTTGTCATCCTTTAATTGCTTATGCTCGCCACGCTTGGAGAGTTAGGCACGTCAGGATCTCAGATTCTTTAGGTTAGCTTTTCAGTTTTTTATTGTAATTTATAAAACTACGTTTGATTTATTTAACCATTAGTTGTGTTAATACATTTTTTTACTTTGCTATCTTATTCCAGTTCTGTTTTAGTTCTAATGTAATTCTTGATGTTTTTCATAATTTTTCTTTTTTGTATTATTTTTTGTTTTTCTGTAATGGCTGTAAACTCTAGCAGACGGCTCTTTGCCATGCTTTTGTACTGAAGTATTTTTGCATCTACTGTATTATTATTATTATTTTTTTTTTAAATAAAGTACTTATAATAATAAAGATAGTAAGCATATTTTAAAGGATATCGTTTGAGCCGTTTTAGCCCTTTTTAGAGAAAAAGCTGGACATTTTTTTTTTTTAATTAAGTCTTTGATTGATGTATTTCGAGCGGAATGTTTTGTCAAATGCGTTAATGATACGAAAATCTACCAAAAAAAATCAAGTTTCATCAGATCATAACATTAATTTCTATTAAAGGGTGGCTTGTCTTTATTTTAATTAGTTTAAAGATGTACAAACATTAGAGTTTATTGGCGCACGAAGATTTTTGCGGTGTACTGCCGGCCCCCAGGCAGTGTTTTCTCTCATCACTGGCTATTGAGCAGTAGAAGTTCCTGGGAAGGGAATGTTTAAAATCCAGCCCTGCCTATACTCATCCCGGGGGGATCTCCGAGTACGTGTTCAGAGCGCTATTAGTGAGTTAATCCCGACCTGATACGCCCTTTGGATAATGTTCGAATATCAGAAGTCAATGTAATCCTTTTTTTTTTTTTTAGACCAGTATTCCCTCATGGATGCCAGATTCCGGAAAAAAAAAAAGGCTTGTCTATTCATCCTAAGGAGTCTGTTATAATATATAGGTAATATTTACTATTTGATGAAACTATCTCAAATTATCTCAAAATTTTTTTGCGATTTTTAAAAATATTTTTCTTCATTCATTCAGCGCCATAAATTTTTCTCCATTATTCTTGCGCCATAAATTTGTAAATCATAATTTTCTAAACCCATCTCTTCGTTTGCATACGCAATAAGCAAACGACGAGTTGTATGTTCAATGGCGGTGGTTTAATATTCCTGACAAAGTAAGATAAAAAAAAAAAAGAAGAGTAATAAACATAAATAAAAAGAATAAAGTCCATGGTTGAAAATGGTATATAACAAGGTCATTGTAAAATAAAAGTTTATATTCAGTTTAAAACGATAATAAACCCGCAATTATTTTTTTCACCATTCCAGTATAATCTCTTCTGTAATTGTTGCTCTTATCTTAGTTAATTTAAATGCAACAAGGAACATATGTATGACGCTGGCTATAACCAATTATAATATTTCTCTTTTGGCAAAAACATGAACTAAACAATGCAAGTTGAATTTCAAAATTGTTCAGCATTAGTTATAAAAACGGAAAATCAGTTTATTTTCACTTTATCACCGGAAGAAAGAAATGTACAACTCCTGTATATTCAAAGAGAGTTTTCCATTATCAGATACTCATAGTGTATGGAAAGTCGACAAGTTTGGAAGATAATAAACATTTATCCTGTTTTTGCTCTCGCCTTATTATAAATATTTTGCCAGTAAACGTGTCTAGTGTAAGTACGTGTTCAGATAATCTCATCTCACATGCCCATCTTTTTCTTATATGTATACTTCTTTGCTGGCCATATCCTCTTTACACCCAATGTGTGTCCTCAAGTAGTGGGTAAATTCTTAGCGCGTTCACCAATAACCTAGTATAACGGACATTATAGGATATCCTCTTCAACCTTTTTTTTCTTTTATTCCCCAACTTCCTTTAGAACTCAATTATCAACCGGTTATTATATCAATGGTTACTAAACTTTTTCAATTCAAGATTATCCATATTAAAGTGTTGTTGATATCTATCGCTGGACTATTGAGACCCGAATAATGGCACTATGACTCTCACCAAGTTATATCTAATGTAATGGTCGTAGCCTTCCTCATTGAATGTTATCGCACTTATTTCATAATGGACAATTGGCCGGTTCGGTATTTATTTCCATAACTGCCGTGTTTCATTAATGAATACGAAAATTAATATCATAGTTTTTTTTTTTGCCGAGTTTGCACGAGATTTTCCGCAAAATTATCATTCTGTAAAAAACCTCGGAATCATTTTCGACTAAAACCTCTCCTGGAAAAATCACATCTCCCACATTAACCGCCAATCCATATTTATCCTCAGACAGTTCAACATCTCCCGCCATCTCCTCCCAGCGAAGACCCGTCAACTCCTTGTGACCTCCCTTATATTCCCCCATTTCGACTATGGTTGCTTAGTATACGGGGGACTCTCTGGAGATCTCGAGGCCAACTTAAACGTCTTATGAACTGTTTTATTCGTTTTATCCTCGGAATCCCCAGAGACTCCCGCATATCGCACTTCTACCACGAGTTGAACTGGCTCTTCCCTATCTATCGTCGCCAGTACTTCTTAGGCTCTTTACTCTTTCAAGTCATCCAACTTCAAAGACCCTCGTATATCTTTAAACTTCTGAAATTTAAATCGTCTGTCCACATCCGTAACACACGCTCCCGTCCTTCCGATCTTTATACTCCCTCCCACCATACATCCGCTTTTCAAAAATCCTTTGTAATCCGTGCTACCTATTTATGGAACTCCTTACCTTTGTCTATCCGTCGTGCCTCCACTACTGATACCTTCAAGTCCCGTCTTTTTCACCACCTCTTATCCTCACAAGTCTCTCCGAACCCCTAGAAGTTTCCTCCCTCTTCCTTATCATTCATGACTAAATAATTTTCAATAATTATTATTATCAATAATTACAAACGATAGGTACATAATTGTCAAGG
>JAAEAF010002379.1:0-58949 GCA_011037195.1 Triatoma infestans
TCCGGAATTTAGATTGTGTAAACATTAATAAAATTATAACTTAAAAACCTAAATGAACGGTATCTTTTTATTTTATAAAATTATTCTTTCAAATTTTGTTCTCATATTTAGTATATGTAGGGAATATTCACCATGAACGGATACATTTCACAACGTATTAGCGGTTATAAATTGGTTATATCTGGCAAAACTTGGCCTTCTGTTTCTTGAGAAACTTCATGGATAAGTTGCTTAGTAAAGTTATTTTGAAGTTTTATAACAAAGTTCTCAGTCTCTCTCTTTTTCATGAAAGTTGTGAATTTTAAGTTTTACTTTGTGAAATCTTGGGGGAGAGGGGAAATATTTTCATTGTTAAAATAGATTACAATGAAGGCTCTTCTGTTCCGTGGTTTTCCTCCATGCTTTTTCGCAGGCGAAATCGGAAATTAGGTAAAAACGGACGCAAAGGGCGATTTCACTAAAATAAAGATTTTTTCCAGTCGCCTAAAAAAAAAATAATTCTTGCGTGAAACATTCACTCGACTTTATCTTACTGCAACTATAACCACCATGAAATAGAAAAATTTCCTTGAAATTGAAATGTAGTGGGATTCTTTGGGGTTATATAGAGAAAAATGTAGAAGAGAAAGTTACACTGATATGTTAACTGAGGAAACAGAATGCTGCAAGGACTTTACTCTGACGGACGTAGAGAGTGGTAGGGTAAGTAGAAATTACAGACTGAACTGGCAGAGTTTTGTGATGGTATTGTTTTCTTGAAGACGATATGTACAAGACTAAATCGTAGACTGATTCTTTGAGTCTAGCCTAGTCCTTACATATGCTTCTTGAAAATTCCCCTCTACCTCCTGCCAGATCTCGTAGGGGTTAAAACAGGGAGATGCGTTACGCCTCATGTGACGTGTTGAGTGACGTAACTGTGAGCGAATAGTTGAGTGAGTTGCCTTATGTTTTTTGTTACAGGCAAGACATGCCATCAGCAATCTGTTACATGGAATATTTACTAATCGATTAGTTGCCCTTTACCTTCTACATGTCCATCAAATAAGAGGTGAGCTATCGCATAACTGGTTGTTAGTACTCACAACTTGAAAGTCGCTACTAGAAAGTGACTATATTGTAGGCTGCCTGTCACCACTTCTATCAAACCCCAACAATACGGAAATGGCAGTTTAGTAGTATATCCCTGAAGTCATACAGCCCTCATAGCTGAATTCCCCCACCCCCGCTAACAATTAGTCAAATTAAGATATTGGTTTATCTACATTCAATTAATTTTCCAAGTTGCCATTTATATTAACTAACTTTGACTGAACTTTTTTTTTAATTACATAGAGGTATACTTAAGCGGAATATAGGGTTGCAGCTTCCTATGGGTTTTATGTTTTTGAATTATTTTAGTTACACACACACACACACACACACACATATATATATGTATATATATATAAAATAGAGATCATTGGTGAAACATATATTTTTTTTTATCGGGGGTGAAGGGGGTTAGGGACCTCTGTATTTGTCGCGGTAACTGACATGATTTCTATACTTCCCCAGGCGGCTGTAGTCAGGAAAAATTAAAAGCATAAAATATGGAGTGAATCGCTCACAGAATTTTCACTAACTACACTTAATACAGATATAAAAGAGACAAATTTTACATACTTGAATTTTTTATACAGTTGCCCCAACACAAATATAAAAGTGGTGGGAGGTACAGATACCTACCTATCTTTGGTAGGTAGTTGAAGTGAGATTACAATGTAGTCCAGAACACAGCGCTAATAACATTCAACAAACTCCAATAACATTTGAAATCTAATGCCACCGATCCCTCACAGAACCCCCGAAAATCAATTTGTCCCCCAAAATGATTCAAATAAAATTGATACGTATATATCTGCGCAGTTTCTATTCCAAATTTAAGAAAATCGTACTAGTTGTTTTCGAGAAAATTCCGTAAAATTCGGAAACCTATTCTTTAAAGTAGCACTTCCGATTAAGCCATTTTCTTCAAATTTGGAATTCTAGCAAATGCTTTTAATTATACCTTAATATTCTTTAAATTATATAACGATTATATGAAGTGGCACAATCCAGAGGAAAGCCTAACTTTGTTCCACCTCAAAACTCCCCAATACTCAATTTGCCTGGAAAAATGATCCAAATAAATGTGATTGGTATTTGAATGTGTAGATAGTACACGAAGTTTAAAGAAAAATGTTGGTGCGGTTTCGTGGGAAAATCGCAAAAATCTAAAAAAAGCATTCAATAAATTTACAATTCCGATTTGTCGATTAAGTCCAAAAACTTCCTGTCAAACTTTATGCCCTCTACGTTATTTAATTTGGGAATCTTTTGTTTACCAAACACAAACAAATACACACATACGTACAGACCATTGGCTACATATTTTTTTGTACACACTGTTCATAAAAAATGTATTTTCGATAAAAACTTGATTTCCAACATTTGATGGGGTAGGCGAAGGTAAGATGTTTAAAAAACTTCCAATAATTCTATTAACTTGTGGTTTGAAGTTAGACCGATAAAAATAACTTTATAAAGGTTATATAAAGTTTGTAAACGGAAACTTTAAATAAGCCATGGGTAAAGGGTGCACTGTGGCTCAAGGTGGTGAGTGTTGGTAACAAGGGCTGCGGTTTTTTACTAATAAATTGCTCCAGTCTGCTGCGGCTAAGGAACTTCTGCCCGTTACCTAGGTGATCTCCTCATGCCTTCCTCAAAGAAAACAAAGTAAAGATTTATCAGTGCTTTTAAAACCGAGATTGATACTTTTAAAAATAGAACCTGCTGTGAAACACTTATATAACTATGTTTCCGCAATTATATCAACTGTAGTCGACAAATTCCCACCAGTTATAGTAGGTCTTAGCTAAGTTCGCAGGTCTCCCTATTATGCCTATGTTCGTAGATCTACCTATTATGCTTAAGTTATGTAGGTGCTACCTATTATTATTATTCGTCTGTAAGGAGGGACTAAATCGTACGCTATTTTAGGCTCTCCTGGGCCCATAAAGAGAAACAACAAACCGAGTCTAGAACAATAATCCAGACCGAGTTCTAATCCATCTAAGATTCACCGCAGTCCGAACAAATCGAATCATAACCTTAAAGGAAAATAGCTCTACAACAGACAACCTGTTCTGACCAAAGGCCCTGAACCAAATTTTTTCAACCAAACAATCTGTCATAAGATGGATAGGTTTTTCTTCCTGTTTCTCACAGGAAAAGACAAAGGGTCTGGCATGATCCCATTACATAGAAGTGCCTCCGTAAAAGACACAGCAACATCTCACTAATAGCCCTGCCAATGAGCATCTTAAACTTTCGACAACCCACTGAGCTCATCCATAGGGATCATAGTGAATCTACCCATACCTGGAAGCTTGACAGTCATGTGCCTAAAGACACACCAACAGCCGGTTTGGGACCAAGCCTAACGGAAGAGAGGCGCCTAAAATGGCAACTCTATCCCCCTCCTCATTGCCAGTAAATCCCATACGACCTGTACCCAGACTAGAAGTACAATCTTCAAAGAAGAAAGCTCCTGCAGTCTTTTAGAACATTCTAGTACCAACCTGGAAGTGAAGGGACGAGCAATGCAGCTTGACTGTCCGAGAAGATACGAACACCTTTTAAGTTAGTGTCATCCAAAATACAACAAAGAATAGTATAAACCTCAGCCTGAAAAACAGTGGTTCATTCATCAAGAAATACTGCCAAATGATCTCCTGTCAAAAGACTTGATGGTCCACACCCTCCCACACATCTAACTTCAAGAGCGTAGAACTTCCAAAACTTAGGCCAGCAACCCATAACAGTTGCCTGCTTTAAGCCTGCTTTAATTCGAGAGCACCAATCTCCACAGCTATATTCATTACATAGCCTTTTTCAGACAAAATAATTGTTTTATCGAACTAATTAAATGCTTCTTTTATCAAATTAGAACATTTCTCATAAAATTAATACTTTTATTTTGATCAATTTAAACCTTTATTCAATGACTTTAAATGTAACAAATTGTTTTATCTTATTGAACAAGGTTTAATTGCCTGGGAAAAATATTTATTTAGTTTATACAGGTCTAATATGGTTGAAACAAGGTTTTATTAGAATGACAATAAGGGAAAGTAAAAGGAAGTATAAAAATTGAAAAATGAAATATTTACAATCCCAACTGGGTGCTTAGTTTTAAAGGCTCTGAGCCACTTTCCACACAATTTAAAAACTGCAGGAAGTTAAGAACCGCGCTAATGTTAAACAATATGGTGTGAAACACGCTCACAACTTTTCCTTACTCTTATAAAATAAAAATTCTTCAAAATTCAAATTTTACTTAATTTGTGTGACATAAATATAGAAGTGGTAGTAAGCTAAGCAAGCAGACAAGTGAAGAGCATGCCAATAACATTGAACCAACCCTGAATATTTGAAATTTAAGGCAACAAAGTTCGCAGAAGTTCTAAAACGAACATTTTTTTTGGAAAAATGTTTCAAATAAAAGTGATAGGTTTAAATTGGCGTAGTGATCATTCCAAGTTCAAAGAAATTTGTTGGAGGAGTTTTGCGAAAATTTAGAAAAACTCAAAACCTTATTCTGTAAAGTTTCACTTCCCGTTAACCGTTTGCCCTCAAATTTGAAATTCTATCAAGGTTTATAATGTGTATTAATGCTTCTATTCCAGGTGGTTTAAAACTATGTACTATACTGAAGTGGTACTTTAAATGAAAGGATAACGCTACTGGTCCCTCAGAACCCTCAAAAAATCAGTCTTCCCTGAAAAATGTTCCACATAAAAGTGACAGGTGTTCATGTGTAAGGACAGTAAAGCATTGAAGTCGTTTTCAAGAAAAAACACGAAAAACTAAAAAAAACATTCACTTTCGGTTGATGGATTTTGCCCGAAACCTTCGTGTCAGATGCGGTGGTAGTCCACCCCTCTCCTTAGTAGATAGTATTATTAAAATAACACTAATGTGAATTTTAAAAAAGTGAGGAATGTTCGGCAATTCTCGGCTTAGCTTCGGCTGTCCTCGAGTGGGTAGGAGTGGTGGGGGTCGCTGAAACTGCTTCGCCGAAAGTATACTAACCTTCGTTTCTTACCTATATGAATATCAAAAATATTAAAGTCCTTAGCTAAATATTATAAAACATAGCCGCATTTTTTTTCCCTGGTTAAAAATCATATAGGTAAGAAACGAAGGTTACTATACTTTCGGCGAAGCAGTTTCAGCGGCCCCCACACTCCTACCTACTCGAGGACAGCCGAAGCTAAGCCCAGAATTGCCGAACATTCCTCACTTTTTTAAAATTCACATTAGTGTTATTTTAATAATACTATCTACTAAGGGGACGGGTGGAGGGGGTCGCTGAAACTGCTTCGCCGAAAGTATAGTAACCTTCGTTTCTTACCTATATGAAACTTCTTTTAAACTGTAAAAGAGATGTGGAATAATGAAGAGCGTCACTCATGTTTATTGTATAATGTTTTCAATCAGACTGATTAAAAAAAATGATTTGGTGATCAACTAGTTCAGTAAGATACCGCCAGTGGCGGAGTGAGGGATGTTGGTCTAAATTCAATCTACAATAAGATGATGAAATGATGATAAGTGTCAGTATGGCTAAAGTAGCTGGAAGAGGTGTTATCGACTCTGCAATCAATAATCTTCCTTTTGAATTACATCTCCCCGGTTATCGATTTTGCGGCCCTGGAACTAAATTACAACACAGAATAAATCAAAGTGGTATAAATCCATTAGATGATGCTTGTAAAGCTCATGATATTGCATATTCACAACATAAAAATTTAGAAGCAAGACATAAAGCCGATCAAATATTGGAACAAGAAGCTTGGAAAAGACTCCTAGCTAAAGATTCTTCGCTCGCAGAGAAAACCAGTGCATTGTTGGTGGGAAATATAATGAAAGCTAAAGTTAAATATGGAGCTGGCAAAAAGCGACATCGTCCTTCATTTAATCAATTATTAAAAGCAGCAGCAGTTGGAAAAAAGAATAATAGCGGTGATGTGTTGAAATCGGTTAAATGTGCTTTGAAAAAAGCTAAAGATTACCTAAAAACAAAACCAAATAATATTAAAGCACCAAGAGTTATTCCATTGAGGAAGAAACCATGGGTAGGAGGCGTACTACCGCTAATTCCAATACTTGCAGGCCTGTCGGCGTTAGGTTCATTGGCTGGAGGTGCAGCAACCATAGTGAGAACAGTAAAAGACATAGATCAAGCGAAAAAAACTCTTCAAGAACAAAAAAGACACAATATGGTTATGGAAGGACAGAAGGTTGGGCAAGGACTCTACCTGAAACCGTATGGAAAAGGTTTAGGCCTTTATCTAAAACCTTACAACAGAATTAAATCTACCCAATCGTGCACTTACAAATTATGATATAACTAAGGTTGCCAGCAAACCACATTTTTACCACATTTCCGAGGCGTATTCATGAGAGATAATCTACCATCACGTCCTAGGACTCAAGAACAAGGTAAAATCAATTTGGATTCTTCAAAGAATACTGGTACTCATTGGGCAGCATATTCTAAAAAGGGAAATAAAGTGTTCTATTTTGATAGTTTTGGTAATTTAAAACCGCCTAAAGAATTGTTAAAGTATTTAAAACAGTGTGACATCTATTATAATAGAGAACGCTATCAAAAGCGAAACCCTTGGAACTGTGGACATTTATCTTTACAGTTTTTGATGAGAAGCAAGCGGCAAACAATGTCTAGCTATTCTTTTCTTCTATCTGGTGTTGATTCTGTATTGCATGCATCCATATTTCCACCATTGGAATTGGCTGCAAATAGAAATTATAGTGTTGGACTATTACGATTAGAAACGTACAATTCAATACCAAATGTGGAGGCTGGAGTGAACAATAAATTCCATTTCAATTTCAATAATAAATCATATGTAATAGAAATACCAACTGGTACGTATGAAATTGGTGCTATTGAAAGATATCTTAGATCGCTGTTGTCGAACAAAAATAAGTCGCTTGTGTTGCATTTAACGCCAAATCACAATACGTTAAGGACTTTGCTTAAAACAACATTTGAAGTGGATTTTTCACAACCCCACAGTATTGGGCCACTATTGGGGTTCAATAAAGTGATTTTACCACCGAACAAAACACACATCTCCAACAATATTATAGATATAAATCCGGTGAATGCGATCAGTGTTGAGTGTAACATTGTAAGTGGATCATATAATAATGGAAACCCAAGTCACAGTTTACACACATTTTCACCATTAGTGGCAGCAGGTTATAAAATAGTGGAAACTCCATCACCAGTTATTTACCTACCCATTAATACAAATTATATCGACAATATCAGTGTAAGATTGGTAGATCAAGCCGGACGTTTGATATCCTTCAGAAAGGAAAGAATTACAATTTGTCTACATATAAAGGAAGGATAATGGGTATTGATTTTAACAAAATTTTTTCTTCTTCTTCGGGCAATAATTGTATACTTAAAGCAAAACAAGGAAAAAGTAACATCAGTGCTAAAGCAGAAAGTAAACAACAACGACGTAGACCTTTATCTATAAGCCACGTCAAGTTTTTAAAATCGATAGGATACAAAGTGCACAGATATGGATCACATATTAAACATTAATCAAGAGGTTACTTTCAACGACAATATTGAAAGCTATGAATATCATTCGTACACGCCATTTAACTCATCAGGCCTATCAAATAATGATGAAATTCGCATCACCATGTTCCAAACTGATGTGTACACATTACCAAGTGAATGTTATCTGTTCATCGAAGGCAAGTTGGAGAAAGGCGAAGCTGAAAATGCTACTTATGCCAAACTAATAAACAATGCTTTTGCATTTCTATTTGATGAAATTAGATTTGAAATTAATTCAGTGTAAGTTGATAGTGTTAGAAATGTTGGTATTGCTAGCACATTGAAAATATATGCATGCTTTTTCCTCTCTCAAATTAGAGCTTTGGAAAATGCTGGAATTGTTGACCCAAATGAGGCTAACACATCAACTATAGTTAATGCAGACCAGCGTTTCAACGTTTGTCTACCACTTAGATATCTATTAAATTTCTTTGAAGATTATAAGAAAATATTGGTAAATTTGAAACAAGAATTAATATTAAAAAGATCTAGAAGTGATTTGGATGCCCTTGTTGGTGATGCACAAACGGTTAAGGATTGCACTATTACATTGGAGAAAGTTGTTTGGAATATTCCACATATTAAGCTATCAGACCAGGCGAAACTACATATTTATAAGATTATCGAGAATGGTAAGCCGATACCGCTAGCTTTTAGATCCTTAGAATTACATGAATATCCGAATTTACCTACAACTAATAAAATCACTTGGCATGTGAAAACATCAAATCAACTAAACAAACCAAGATATGTGATTTTAGCCTTTCAAACCGATAGAAAAGATAATATGGCACAGAACAAATCTATTTTCGATCCTGCTGATCTACGAAACGTTAAACTTTATTTGAACGATTACAAGTATCCCTATAATGACATGCATTTGAATTTTGAAGAGGGTAAAATTTCACCATTATTTGAAGAATATGTTAGATTTCGTCAAGAATACTATGGAATGACAAGAATCGAGTCATTATTTGACAGAAAAGGATTTGCTCAAACACCCTTTGTGGTAATTAATTGTGCAAGACAGCCGGATAGGTTAAATAGATCTGTAGTTGACATTCACATACACATTGAAACTAATAGACCAATTCCACAAAAAACAAATGCTTTTTGTTTAGTAATTCATGATACGCTTATGGAATATACACCATTGAATGGTTTAGTACGTAGATATTAGTAAAATGTATTTAAAATAGCTAGAACGTAATATTATTATAATTGGTTTTTTGCTATATTAAAATATTATTTTATCATAATGTGTTATTTTTATAAGATATAATAAATTATGAGAAATGTATAAATTATAATTGGTTTTTTTGCTATATTAAAATATTATTTTATCATAATATGTTATTTTTATAAGATATAATAAATTATCATTCTAAAATGAGTTGTTTTTTTTATCGCCCCAAGACCGGATATTCTTATTTCGTTAGTACGACTAACTCTATTACTCATCTTTGTTAAGATTGACGTTATCTTATTATGTGTTAAATTATGTCAATAAATTTTTAATCTTATTTTTAAAATAAAAAATTATTATTATTATAGAAATGTACGTACTAACCGGATATTCTTATTGCGTTAGTATGACTAACTCTATTACTCATCTTTGTTAAGATTGACGTTATCTTATTATGTGTTAAAATTATGTCAATAAATTTTTTAATCTTATTTTTAAAATAAATTATTATTATTATTATTATTATTATAGAAATGTGCGTACTACTAATGGTGTTAAAATTATGTCAAATAAATTCATAATCTTATTTTTTTAAGTATAAAATTATTATGATTAATTCTTTTTTATCAGCCGACAAAGGCGGTATATAGAAAAACACCTAATCGCAACAGTATATGATTCACCGACTTTATTACTTTATATTTTATCTACATACAGGATGTACTCCGCTTTGAATTCGCCGCCTTTTATCTTATTATGTGTTAAAATTATTTCAATAAAAATTATAATCTTATTTTTATATATACACACACACACCGGATGTTCATCGTTTATTACTTAGCATTGTATTTCTAACAAGTGGGTGTTTTGTTTAAGTGGTGGGGACCTCATTTAAACAGTATAAATAGTGGAGTAATGTACATTACAACTCCAGCTTTGTTCGTCTTCACAACAATCAGGGTAAGTTTAATTTCTATTTTTTCAAATCCAATTAAGTCCTATGTCTAGGAGGAGACCCTCTGATTCTCTTCGGAGCTCAGAGGAACCGACTAGTTAGCTATTCTTCTCAAATCCAATCAAGTCCTCGCACCATGCCTATGTGTAAGTGGCTAGGAGGAGAGCCTCTGATTCTCTTCGGAGCTCAGGGGAACCGACTAGTTCGCTATCCAGAAGTGGGTATTTTGACGAACGTGTAAGCTAGAGCGCTCGGCAAAGTTCCAATCAGCCTCGATAAAACGCTGCACAAGTAGGATAAATATCGACGAATCCGCTTTGCGGTCGCTGGATGCGGTACAATCAGGCAGGTGCATAGGATGATGGATTTTTTTTGTTTTTACATGGGCAAGTGCATAGGATGATGGATTTTTTTGTTTTTACATGTAAAAACTATAAGTATAACTACATTTCAGCTAAAATAATGTCTACAAATATTTTGAAGAAGCTGTTGGAACGATTATTTATAAACGTATTGGCGATTTGGAAGAAAACAAATCATATCCAATTGCGGCGTTTAAGAAGGTGGAACATACAAAGTTTGGTCCTGGTCTGACAGCAGTGCTCCATGACCAAGAAATTCTAATAAGAGTGTTCCTTCCTAAAAGATTTGTAGAAGCGGTGAGCGATGATGATATTCGTGTTTATGAAGGTATGTAGAAAAACACATAATTTTTTCTATTTTCCCCCTTAGCATGTAATATATTTTAGTTTTTATTTTAAGATGGTGATCTTGCTTTAATATATAAAGGAGCAAGGGGCAAATATAACAATATAGATTTACCACATCACATAAACAAGGGGGTCCTTCCAGAAGCAAGAAGGCTAAGAAGACACAAACCGACCAAGATTAATTTTTTTTTCCTGTAAGTTTTTACATTATGTCATCTCTATCTTGTGATAAGTGAGGAAAGAGTTTTTCCAAACCATATAATTTAAGGAGGCATGCTTTAACATGCATACAAAAAAACATGTCCTTACTGCGGTAATATATTCCGCACATTGGTGAAATTCTTAATACACATCTCCTCGTTTTGTATTAAATGCGAGGATTGCAACATAGTATTTGACAAAAAACCCTCTTTCTAAAACATACTTGCCAAAACACACCTCATTCTTCTTCACACATTATGATAGACAATGACAAGAAAGTGTTGAATAAAAAGAAATATCGTATGTTATCGGTTCCTCTACAAGATGGCATAGTAATTACGGCATTAAATAAATCAGCCCAAAATATTTGTATAAAAAATGTTGACAATATAAAAGACCCGTTGCTATTTCTACAAGAGAAACACAACATACTTCTACAGTTGTTGAGTAAAGCTAAAGAAGAGTTACTAGTTTTCAAATCATCCATTCTATTGGAATGTGTTTACAGTCGGTATAGGAATTCTGATCTTGAACAGTTTACCGATGCCAATTTTAAAACTTCCATAGAAGTTATTGAGCTAGTTGCAATTTAATTCACTACCTCCGAAGAGTTTTTGCAAAACTTGTGAGCGAGATTGAAGAATTTGAAACTAGCGGATCAAACTGGAAACTGGATTCTATTGATAGCATTGTCATTAGAATAACTAAATATCAACCTTTAGGTGGAAGAGGTTACACCGCTTTACCAAAGGAAACAGCCGATAAACGGGCAATCATTAACATTTGTAATACTGATGATTTTTGCTTTAAATATGCCATCTTAAGCCGCCAGTTAAAGGAGACGCGTAGATTATCGACGTATAAAAAACTAAATCATCCTTACAATTTCGACAATATTTCCTTTCCCACACCATTAAAAGATATACGTAAATTTGAAAAACATAATAATGTATCAATAAACATTTATTCTTTAACCGAGGAAAATCAAGTGTATCCTCTAATGATAAGTTCAAATGAAAAATCTGTTGAAAATTTTTATTTATTATATTTAAGAAACGAAAATACTTCTCATTATTGTTTAATAAAAAATTTATCCAGACTTGTTTCTTCACAACTTAGGAAAAAGCATAGCAGCGCTGTTATATTTAAACGATGTTTTAAAACATTCAATTGCGGCTATACATCGGTAGATGGGAAAACACCCGAGGAACGATTAACAGCACATCAATTATTTTGCAATAAACAAAAACTTTGTCGCATTCAAATGCCTTCAGACAACACATATTTACAGTTTACAAACTTTCAACATAAACAACACGTACCAATAGTTGTGTATGCGGATTTTGAATCTATACTTTTACCCATACACAATGCACCCGGTAGTCCATCAACATCATGGTCTAGACAAACACACAAGCATGAAATTTGTAGTGTTGGGGCTAAAGTTGTCTCTTCACTATCAAATTATTAAAAAGACATTTTCATTTACACTGGGGACGATGCTCTTGAACAATTTATGCAGTATTTACATTCCATTGTTAAAGACGTGGAAACCTTATATAAGGAGATTATTCCAATGACAGATCTATGACCACAACAACGACATGACTTTGACAATGCCACTCATTGTGGTATTTGCGACCAACCGTTTAACCATTTAGACAAAAAAGTTCATCATCATGATCATCTTACGGGGGAATTTCAGTGTGCTGCACATAATGATTGTAATTTAAATTTTCAATTACCCAATTTCATACCGGTCTACATACATAATCTTAGCGGGTATGATGCTCATCCTATTATATTATCTTTGGGACAGGATCCAGGCACATATGGGTAATACCAAATTCAACTGAGAAATATATAAGTTTTTCAAAAAAATTTAGCGATTGTACACTATGGCTTAGATTTTTAGATTCTTATAGGTTTTTACCAGACAGTTTAGAACGACTAATAAATTACTTGACTGAATACCCACAAATGGAACAACTATTTCCAAATTATGATGAACGAAAATTACTAGTTAGAAAGGGTATTTACCCATACGCCTATATGACAAGTATGGAAAAATTAGATGAACGTTCCTTACCAGCTAAACAATATTTTTTTAATGATTTAACCGATGAGCACATATCCGATAATGATTATTTACACGCTCAACAAGTCTGGACTGCTTTCAATATATAAACACTTAGAGATTACACAGAATTGTATTTAACAACAGACATAATTCTTTTAAGTGACATATTTGAACAGTTTAGAAATGTGTGTGAATCCATTTACAGCATTGATCCGAGTATTTCACAACGCCTGGGTTGGCATTTGACGCCTGTTAAAATATACGCAAGTAAAATTGGAACTATTGACTGATTATGATAAACATCTTATGATTGAATCAGGTATTCGTGGAGGTATCACTTCGTGTGTTACAAGGCATTCCAAAGCCAATAACCCATACATAAGTGGTTACGATCCCACACAACCATCTAACTATATTTTATACATAGATGTAAATAATCTATATGGGTTTGCAATGAGTGAATATCTTCCTTATGGTGGTTTTGAATGGGTGGACAATAGTGTGGATGTTACCACAGTTCCTGATGATAGCGATGATGGTTTTATTCTAGAGGTTGATTTGCATATACCAACCAGCTTACACAATCATTTCAGTCAGGTTCCACCACTGCCACATCATCACAATAATAAGCTCTATACCACGCTTGAGGATAAACAACATTATGTGATTCATTACAAAAATTTGAAACAAGCTCTGTCGATGGGTGTTGTTTTGAAAAAAGTGCATAGAATATTAAAATTTAAACAATCCCCCTGGCTTAAACCTTGCATAGAACTGAATACTAACGTACGCAAGATAAAAGACACTGACTCTTTTATATATAATATTCAAACAGACGATGTATATGATGACATGATTAAATTGAAAGACTATTTTGACACTTCCAACTACCCTGTTACGCACAAATGCTATTCAAACCACAATAAGAAAGTGTTGGGTCAATTTAGCGATGAAACTGCCGGAGTTCCTATTCAAGAATTGGTGGCATTAAGACCTAAAATGTATAGCTTCAACATTTTCAACAAACACATAGTTAAAAAGGCAAAAGGTGTTAAAAAAAGCGCTGTGAATAGGATAACATTTTCTGATTATCTAAATGTGTTAAAAAGCCAAGACCTTGTATTACATGCACAATTCAAAACTATTCAATCTAAACGACACCAATTATACACATATGAATGTAGTAAAACAAGTTTGACATGTTTTGATCAAAAACGTTTCATTTTAGATAACGGAATTCACACTTTGCCATACGGACACTATAGACTCAACAAATAACTATGCACACAAGATCTAATCTTTGTCTACAATACACTATTGACGAGAAGTACTTTCAACCATTCTCACTTTTGGACCTATGCATAATCAACATCTGTTTAAATTTACCTAGGAGATCTGATATTTTCCTACTTGATATACCGAAAACTGTTCAGCTTAAATTATTTCATTCATTCTCTGATTATTGTATAACTACTTATAAAAAATGTAATATAGATTTGTATTGTTTTGAAAATATTGAATTTATAGCTGGTCAACCAATGCCTCTATCAGATTACATTGCCGTATTGTATTGCAACCCAGATAACAGATACTTATTATTGCAGCACTTTAAAACAATCACAATAACTATTGAACTGTATTACTTTAAAAAAATTAACATTCTTTCCCATAATAACATTGGCGAACTATACAATCATACCAATTCTTATTACAATTTTTGTGCCAAATGTTGCAATTTGCTCGAGCCAAGCACTCCTAAAGGATTAATTTGGACATGTCAACGTACTACTGTTCACACTAACAACACTAATCTTCTTTCCGATTTAATATATGATCCTTTTTTCTGGTGTTTCAATTGTATTACATGCCCATTATTTGGTGTGGAAAAACTCTTATGTGATGAGATAATGTAAATATTAGATTATGTTATTATTATGTCTTTTGTAAATAGATTACTAAAATTATGCTAAAAAGAATTGTCTTGTAAAATAGAATAGTGAAAAATGTGTTAAATAATCATAGAAAATAAAAACTTATAATATGTCATTCTGCCTTTTTTATCACCTATGTTAAAAACATTAAAACATAAATAATTTATATAGAACTGATTTGTAAGATAAACATAAAATAAACAAGTTTTCTTTTTGAAATAATTGTTTTATTATGACTACCTTATTGACAACAGAATTAAATACATAAAAAAATACACAAAGTATTGAATATCAAAAAATATTAAAGTCTTTAGCTAGATATTATAAAATGTTTGCCCCCACGACTTGGAAGCCATCTCGCGGCTCAAAAACATTATTAAAGTCCTTAAAATGTTTCAAGCTAAATATTATAAAATGTTTGCTCCCACGACTTGGAAGCCATCTCGCGGCTCAAAAACATTATTAAAGTCCTTAAAATGTTTCAAGCTAAAATATTATAAGTGTAAACATGAACAAAATATCAAAAAATATTAAAGTGTTTAGCTAAAATTTATAAAATATTAGCCCTAGTCTTGTATCTCATCTCGCGGCTCAAAAACAATGTTAAAGTCCTTAGAATGTGTTTAGCTAAAATATTATAAGTGTAAACATGAACAAAATATCAAAAAATATTAAAGTGTTTAGCTAAATATTATAAAATAGTAGCCCTCGACTTGGATGACAGTTCACGGCTCAAAAACATTATTAAAGTCCTTAAAATGTTTCAAGCTAAATATTTCACATCTTAGCCGCATGCCTCGCATGCCATCTCCCGGCTCAAAAAAAAATTTTTTTTCCCTGACAAATTTTGACCTTATATTTTCAAGCTAAATATTACAAAACATAGCCGCAGGTCAGGCATGCCCATCTCGCGGCTAACAAATATTTTTTTTACCTTAGACTGTTTTCAAGCTAGATTTTTCAAAACGTAGCCGCATGTCTCGCATGCCATCTCACGGCTCAAAAATATTTTTTTTTCCCTGGTTAAAAATCAGATGGGGGTCTCATCGTAATTTTGTAGCCAGACTCCTGCCTTCGGGCGTAAATTCATAAGTGCCTGGGGCTCAAAAAAATGGACCTAGAACGCCCCAATTATAACTACTTATTATTATTATTATTATTAATCACCTGCATATTACTCATATTAAACCTTATATAATAATACTGAGAGGCTATTTCAGATCTACATTCAGGATGCAACATCTTCTTCATTAAATACCATTTTTGTATTTTATTTTAATTACAGTTATTCAATATAGTGCCCAGTAGTTAATAATAATAATAAAACTGATCAAATTATAATGAAAGTAGTTTCTTTGCCTTACGTTTTATTAATATATTTATACATAAACAAAAAAGATCAGCTGTTAATTAGAAAACATGTTCGATTGATCGCATGACCTTTTGATCGATCTTTATTTATTCACTATGTAAATAACTTATTGCTTTCTTTATAGCTCTTCGTATCTTACATTAATGTGGAACACGTAATTTAAAATTAATGCCAATGATTGGTTACAATAATAAAAAATAATTTATTAGAATTTAAATAAAATATATAAACTCCATAGTTAAAATTTAAAATGGGCAATGGAATTTGTATTGCTATATTCTTTATGAAGTTTTATGTAAGTGATGTATCAAACAAACAATTCCAGCAAATTTCGAGATGAATTTTGGACGTTGCATTGCTCGATATATATATACTGTATGCTGGCTGTACACCTTAAGATGACGACCCTTTTGCACGCAATACTGAATACGTTACGACGAACTCAACAGAGATTTCCAACTTATAAGAATTTCAACACTCTTGTCACATACTACTCAAAACTAGAAATGAAAACATATTTAATAAGCACTAGCTTTGAAATGAAACAGTAAATATGAGTTATGCAGGGTCCAATATGGCTGACAGTCGTTCTAACTACTACTAAATTACTTTTTGACGTTTCATTCATTTATGGATTACATCATTCCATTGCTTATTATTGGATTGGTCTTTTAGAATAATAACGTTCTTTTTTATCTTAATGTCTGAGAACTATCTCCAAAAGTATTAATAATTCAAGTTTACACACACACACACACACACACATGTGATACTATCTTATCGTTAATAATAATTATTATATATTTTAATATACTGTTTTTTTTGTTTTTTTTATACTTTTAGATTCATAAGAAGTTGTGCATGATAAAGCGCTATCGAGTGGAGATGTCTACATATTGGACCCTGTATAACTCATAATTACCACAAAAAAACACATACTAAACTTGATATATGTGTTACAAGTTAAATTTGATGGCTAATTCAACGCTACACAATGTATCAGAACATATAAATATATGTTTGGTAGAGCAGTCCATTTAAATACTGGCTCGCAGCCACCTAGATTAGTTTGGTGGAGGAGAAGGGGGGCCAAATCAGCTGGCCACTTATTTATGATTTATCTAATTTGTATTATCAATTTAATTAATTGATCTGTATAATTTATTACCATTATTTAATATCAATAGTGCTGATAATTTGTAGCTAATTTTGCCATATTATTACACTTGTTAATATTTAGCAATTTTTTGAACACAAAAATTGACATAACAACTGGATAATTGCGTAAATTGTTTTACTTTTAAAAAAAATAATAATGCAATATTGGAGATAATAATATATTAAGAGTAAATATATAATTCTTATATCAGCTGACTACCAGTGCCGACAGTATCAAGCAGTAGGTTATAAGAGTGTTATATCTCTTTTTATTTTTATGGTGCAATATTATTTATAAGATTATGATTCATTCACAATTGATGTTTCTCTTTATGGGAATCATAATTATTAATAATTATTCCCAAATTCTAATGCAATAATTAATTGAATTGTCACATTTAAAAAAAAAACTTAAGTGATCATATTGATAATGCTGCATTTTGCAGACTAACAACGGTTTTCTGTAAACCTGGAGTTTTTACATAATATATAAGACGGCTATTTTTTGTTTTCAACATTTATCTGGGAAAATTGATTTTAGAAAGTGTTATGGAGACGGAAGGCATTGGATAAAGTGCCACTTCACCTTTCTATCAGCTGTAAAATGTTGGCGATAAATAAATATGTCGCTAAAATTCCGAGTTGCAAATTTCATGAATGATTCTTTTTACTTTCTCTCATCGGTTCACGAACCGAAATGTCAGAAACCTGTTCTGTAAAGTTGTTTAACCGATTATCTTTAAACTTGCATTCTAGCAGTTTCTTTTATATAAATTGGTAGATCCAAGCTTACGATAAAGCGATACTTTAGAAGAGAGTATAAAGTTTTGCCTCACAAGAACCCATTATAAACCCATTTTCCTGGAAAAGTTTTTCAAAAAAGTGATAAGCATTTTTGTAAGAGTTATCGGTCGACCAATATATCTTGAATCCCTCGGAATGAGTACGCTAGAAGCGATATACAGACAAAGCAAAGATATTATATGAGATAAGATCAGGAACGTTATTTGTTTACTTAGTATTTTGGCGTATGGTTAGTTGGCGCTGTTATATCTGGTGGGTTTAATTTATTTGATATTGAAAGTTTTTTTTGAAGAAACATATGTCTTTTGTAAGAATAAATTTTTTTCTAAGTACTTAGTGTTGTCAAATCCCGGCAGTTTGCGCTGTTATCTTGGACGTTTATGTACTCCTATTGTTTCAACCAAAGTCGTGCCTCCAGTTGCTGACTAAGAACTTTTTGTCAACATACTAAATGAAAAGAAAGAAAAAAACAATCGGAAAACTGGAAACAAATATTTAGCAATGCCGGTTAATGGATTTCGACCTCAGCCTTTTTATCAGATGCGGCGGGTTTCCTTTCGTTCACACATACAAACACAACATTTGCTAAAAAAAAATGTTCTCTCACTTAGGGGACCTCAAAACATTTATTTCCGGTAAGATTCAATTTCACCGGAAATAAATGAGAAACTACAAAGAATTTCAACTTAAGAATAGAAAAAATCTTGAAGGACATAGAAACCTGATGAAGGAGTCATCCAGTTACGAAACTTTCAGCACGACATAACTCCAATGCGCATTAACCTCAGTTTATTACATTAATCTTGTATCTGGTGAGATAACATTTTCTTTCTTAAACTTTAATAATGAGTTTCAAAACACTTGCTGTTTCGATATCTGCGAACCTTTTTACTTTTTACTCTCTGTTACTCTAGGTAAGAGCAAGTATTGTAATTGTGTCAAATTTTCAATATCGAGTTTTCACTGGAGGTGCCCTGAGTCCAAAAAAGTGGTTTTCAGCAAATGGTCTTTGTGTATATATGTATTTGAACAGCATAGCTCAAAAACGAAAAATCGCAGAAAGTTCAAACTACCTCAAGTTAGTTTACAATCTCTGCATTGCTGATGTGTGTAATGTGAGTACACCCGTGAAAGTATTGTTGTATTGCCAGTTCCTACAATTTGCAAAGGTGGCAGACCTTATCATACCTGATTACAATATTTGGCATTGAAATATATAACAAGAAGATAAGCAAGAGATAGACAGTGGGTGCCCATTCTAATTGTCGAATCCAGACGGTTGCGCAATAAGCAATTCAGAAATAAACTTAATAACATTGCAACTTCTCCAGAACTCCACAAAAAAATTGTTCCTGCGACCAGAAAAAAATGATAGTCATGTATTTATTGTATCATGTATTTATGTATGTTGTACATATGTGTGTATTTTTGAAATATTTAATTCACACACCCAAATACATACACACACACATACACTTGCAAAAAACAAATCATTCGCTAAAAGCATTTTTTTCTTATTCACAGAACTTCGAAATATACATTTGGGTCAAAATTCTATTCATAAATTTGGCATGAACAGAATATTTCCTCTTATGGAAATATGAGTAATTAATAATTAGTAGATTATTATGAAGAGTAATGATTAAGTAAGGATTGAGGCAATATTGTTCTCTCTCTCTGTGTTTTGTGTAGTCAGGCGGGCTCCTTAAAGGCAACCATAAGGATTACAACTGAAATTTTAGTACGCCCTAGTTTTAAGCCAAGTTTTCGTAAGAAACATCTGGAAAGTTGAATAAGGTAATTATCATTACAGTGTTAAAAAATAATTTACAAGAATAAGGAAAAATATAATTTTTAAAGAAAAACTGTTATAAGAAAAGAAGTACTTAATTTGTTACAGACGAACGGATATCAAGGAGCAAAGAAGACTGTACAGGCACCCCAGGCCAACTGGAGGACAGTTAGAGTTCCGTTCTGATTGGCTCACTGACACTTGAGCAACACTGAATATGTACAATCTTGACTCATTTCATAATTATAAGAATATTATATGCACGTAAATCTAGTTCAAACTATTTTATATTACTAGCAACTAACAGTGTGGAAAGTTAAAACAATATCACTAGTTATCAGGGGAAAGAACAATCTAGATTACTAACATTCAGGCAACCTTCTTACTGTTTGGTAGACAAATTTTCTAAAAGGTTGAAATTGGTACTAAATATTATGTTAATCATAATTTTATGTAGCATTATAGGGGGTGGGGGTAGGGTGGCGAACGCCTCAGTTCTTTGCAGTACACCATAAAAACTATTCTTCTATAGAAAGGTTTCAAAAAGGATCTACGAGTTAACCACCAATATTAATAACTAAGCACCTACCATCAAGTTAAAGAAAATCGTTACTTTTTTTCAGAAAATCCTCCCTTCCTCCCCTCCTTCAAAAAACAGAGATAACGCACTTCCGGTTAAAACTCGGAATATTAGCAAATGAAAAAATAAATCAAGTTTATATGAATACTAAAACCGTAACCTTGTACTGAACATTTCTCTATTTTTCACGATTTTCTCAAAAACGGCTCCAATGATTTTCATTAAACTTCGTGTACTACCGACGCACATAAATATCTATCAATTTTATCTGAAACATTTTTCCGGAAAAATTGAATTTTGGGAGAGTTTCGACAGAAAATTTGCATTACGATTTCCTCTAAAGTGAAATTTCAGTAAAATATCAGTTTTTACCGCGTTTTTACATATTAGAAACATTCCTAGAATTGCAAATTTAAAGGAAATCAGAAGTGCGACTTTGCAGAAATAGGTTTTTGAAATTTTGGAATTTTCTCGAAAACGGGGCCACAAATGTATTCTTTACTTGGAATGCTCACTACTCAGGCTTGCTGCTCAGATAAAAAACATATCACTTTTATTTAAAACATGTTTTCAAAAAATTGTAGGGGTTTTGATGATCTAAAAGTAAGGCCAAAATTTAAACTTATAGGAATTTTATAAAGATCGCTGTGGTATAAAGTAAAGCCCCACTAACCACTTACCCAACCAAACATTGTAAACGTTACGTTGCAACTTTAAAGAAAACTTGTTGATTAAGTTGATTTGAGTAAGTGAACGCCAGGTGAGTGTTTCACTTTAGGGGACCTGAGTTCGAATATTTCTGGTGAGAACTCAATTTAGAAATTTTCCTCTAATCACAACACTTCCTCTTACACAGGGAGTAAGAGAAAGTAAGAACATAATAAAAGAGCTACACAGTTCTGGCGATAATTACTGCTTATTAATAAGAACGTTCGGAAGTGGGTTCGAGGAAAGATGTATATGGTATGCAGTGGGGAAAGTCAATTAAGACGTACTTTACTGGGGCATCGCCGCATATGTAATGAATGAAATATATATATATATATATATATTTATATGTGCCTGCATAAAAGAGAAAGGTGAAATAAAAAACTGAAATATGTACTCATTAATGTTTGAACACTTTGAAGTTGAATTTGGTTCATTATATTTCACTGTTGGTATTTGTATTTAAACGGAGCATTGCAACGAGACAGGGCTGATCGAGCAAGCGCTTCCAAGTGGGACACGAAATGAAGAAGAATCCGGTTTTCACATCAGATTTTATTATTAACAAACAAATGATAAAAAAAATTGGAAAATTATTATCACGAATTATTCTAATTGTTTTTTATTGATTTCTCGGAAAGCGATGCACTCTGTTTTGTTAATTACGACCTGTCCATTTATTAATTGTTTCTTTACCAAGGAATTATGTAAGTTAGCAAATAATTTTGCACTCTTATCATTGAATTTAATCTCTAGCTAGAATTATATATTAGTTTTCGTGGATGAAAGTGACAGAATCAGGAACATTAATGTGTCTGTTAGTATGGAAGTATTGTTGAGAATGTAAAGTCTAATTTTCTAGAAACCTGAAGATTTCGACAATGAATTTTACAAATTCAGAAAAGAATTGAGGTTGTAGTAAAATAGATTTTGTAGGAGGCCAGCACACACCTTGAGTGGCTAGATGCTGCAGGAGTACATGCCTTGCAGGAAGGATGCTTGTGCATTCAAACAACAAATGATCCACCGTCTGCAGCGAGATCCGATCGCAGGAACAATCAGGGTTTGGGAAAAAGTCTAGTCGATGTAAATAGGCAGCCATTTTTCCGTGCCCGGAAAGGAGCTGGGTGAGTTTAAAGTCAGTTCGAAGACGGCTTAAAGCAGAGGGAAAGAACTCCCTAGTTAGTTGGCCAGTCACTGAGCTGTGCCATACTTGTTCCCATTTCTTCAAGCTGCCGCTGACTTATGCATTCTTTTACGGCTGACAATGGAAACCTGCAAAAACTGCTGAAGAGGACGCAATCCCTAGGGCCCATCTTTGCCAATTGATCCGCTAATTCATTTCCAGCCGTTCCTGCATAGCCTTCACCCATGAAAGTGAGTGGTCTGTATGAGCGTACGAGTGTGTGCTTTCAAAAAGGAAAAATCACAGGAACCTCAAAAATCCATCAATGGAAAGTGCGACTTTAGTCAATGAATTTGTTCAGTTTCTCATGGTTTACACGGAACCGGAACCAATGAAACCGATAGTTAATTTTTGTTTCGCATACTATCCATACCTATTACGTTTATTTGAAACATGTTCCGGGAAAATTTATTTTTGGGGTGTACTGGAGGAACAGAGGCTTTAGAGGCTTTCCTCTAAAGTAGGTATCACTCGGAACATTATAAGGTTTTACCACCGGAACAATATTAATGTATATTAGAGGCATTGTAGAATTCCAAATTTCAAGAAAACGGTTAATCGAATGTGCAACTTTACAGAATAGGGTTTTGAGTTTTTTGGGGAATTTTTCCCAAAATTTGGAATGGTGACTACAAAAATACAGTTCTATGACTGTAATTTAAAGGATTTTTTCGAAAAACTGATTTTAGTGGACTGTAGGGCCTTGTTAGTAATTAGATCAACTGCCGCTACTAACTGTATTTGCGACTGTGGACGCACTAGTTACACTCAGGTATAATGATAATCCCCACCACCTTGTTGGTGATAAGCCCACTTAAACGTTTGTAAATCATAACAATTTCATTAAAGAAAATTTTCTATTGTATGGTTGTAGTAAGAGAAACTGGTGTGAGTGTTTCACGCCAGATTTTTACTTTCTCTTACTCTTAGTAAGAAGAAGTATTGTAATCGTGCCAAATTTTCGATATCGAGTTTTCACTGGACTTATCCGTTTTGAGGCCCCCTGAGTCTAAAAAAATGTTTTTTTTGAAAATGGCCTGCGTGTGTTGTATGTGTGTATGTGAACAGCATTGCTCAAAAACGAAAAATCGAAGAAAGTTCAAACTTGATATTCCGTTTTGGTCCCACCATGGGATCCGACAGTGGGTCATCTGTCAAAATTCCTCATCCGGAATTACAACTTTACTAGTTTTTTTTTTACTTTTTTTGCGATTTTCTCAAAAATAGCTTCAACGATTTTCTTTAAACTTGGTATATCAACTACACATACAAGGAGCTACAACTTTTATTTGAAACATTTCTCCTGGAAAATTCATTTAAGGGCAGTTTTGGGGGAGGGATGGGGTTAGGTCCCTCTAAAGTGCTATTTCAGTTTACTGTACAATTCTATCATCTAAATAAAATTAATTACAATTAGACTGGAAGTGCGTTTTTATGAAATGTATTTTTCAGTTTTCTGGTATTTTCTCGAAAACGGCTTCAACGATTTTTTTTAAAGTAGCAATGTGTACTATACATGTAAAGAGCTACAACTTTTATATGAAACATTTCTCCTGATAATGTCATTTAAGAGGGATTTTGGTAGAGGGGGGTTATGTTTTTCTCTGCTATCATAGTTGATTACACAATTCTACCATACAAACAAAATTAATTAGAAATAAATAGTTTGCAAAAATTCCGAGTTTCAAGAAAATTAGTAAATCGGAAGTGCGCTTTTACTGTACAGTTTTTCAGTTTTCGACGAATTTCATTAAATGTGAAAACTGAAGCAAGGGAAAGTTGTGTGAGTGTTTTACATAAGATTTTTTGTTTTAATTATGGGTTATAGTGCACTATAGCATCTTTTCTAAATTAATTTCCTTAAGGAATCTATGAATCTCAGAAGGTTTAAGCGAGGATATATCGTCCACCAACACCCCGTAGTTGCCCAGACTTCTAAACCTCTCTGGACGTAGCATCACTGACCATCAGGAAGCATCCTTCTCCACCATCACCTAACACAGACTTACAGTTAATGTATGAAGCTTAGAGAATATCATTGGTGATACCCCACTTTCGTGAAAACTATAAAAAACTAGTCAATAAAGTCTCACTTCCGGTTGATGAATTTTGATCGAAACTTCATGTCGGCGGTAATATCTAAACGAATATCGTTTGTGTTTCCTGTGACTTTTGTTCGTTTGAGATATATTTACTTTCTCACACAAAACCTTCAGACAGAAACTTTTATTCGTTTCTAAGGGACCACAAAACTAGTTTTTTCGTAAAATTCAATTCTGGGGAAACTCAATTTCGAAAATTTCACACCATTCTTTACTACTTCTTCAAGTAGTAAAAATTCTTCAAGCAAGTAAAAAAAAAGGGGAGGGGAATAAATAAAACTCGTAACAAATTAGTTCTGCACACTTAGTATTTAATTGTTTGTGAGAGTATTTAATGTGATTGAAATCAGCAATGTTACATTGTTTCATTTAGTTTAAACAATAATAATAAAAAGAAACAAAAATAGAGTAATAAAACTGAACACGGTGCTTTGTAAAGACATAATAATAGCGGTATCTATAGGAGACGGTCATACAGCGGAACGTAACTGTTAGTGAACTACGCAACTCTTGAGGTCGTGGATAGACAAGAGAGAAGTAACAAGAGAAACGGGGATCAACGGACCAAACTTATTAACTACGACAATACCAACAGCGCAATATCTGAACAGGAGCAGCCGCAGTGGTAGTAGTGAAGGAGGAGGTGGAAGGTTAGAGTTTTATAACAGTCAGGTGAAGGTAACCACGATAATAATGACGGAGCGCAAACAACAGAGTTTTAGTGAAAAGATGCACCGTTCTGGTTGCCCTCTCTTCACTGGCGGCGCCCCGTTATCTGCGCGGGTCAACTGTTCGGCCGCAGACCGCCAATTTCGTCTGTACACAGACAGTGAGTGGAACAAGCAACACGCGCCTAACGTTACATTCAATAAAATACACTAAATTACATACACTCTAGAATAATACAACAAAATACATAAATAAACACACATAAATACGGTTTGTTAGATAAACAAAAAAGCAAAAGAATAAACAAAATGAAAATTATCCTCCAGACGATGTAGTTAGCAGTTGAGTTCAAACAGCTGATCACTTTATCGTAAAGCACAGGCACAAAGTGAAAATGAGATGTGAAAAACCTCTGACCACATTCTTTTATTGCGATTCTCGCACTTTTAACTGGCCAATTTCATTCAAATCTGTTTTTTGTTTTATCAATTTTATTGTTCTTTGTATTAAATAGTGATGGAACGTACAATGTGTTGAAATGCCTCCTTACAGGATGAATAAAGATAACTTTGAGCAAGAATGAATATCTACAATGTTAAATTCATTTCATAACTATAACATTACAGAAATGCAAAACTAGTTCAAACAGTTCCATATTACTAACAATTAACAATGTGGAAAGTTAAAACAAAATTTGGAGACTCCTCCCCGGTTACGAAATTCCACTCCTCCCCAGAAACACTCACTCACATCACTTTCTCTTACTGTAACTGTCACAATACTAATTTACATATAAATATTGTTGGCAAAGGTTGAGTGTGTAGACTAAGTTTGCTCTGTGCAAGTCTGTGTTGTCACACTGTCGGAAAAACGCATCCTGAAAATGGGCGAACGCCCGAAACCGGACGATGACCACATAATGAAGCAGGCTACCACGGAAAATATCTCTGATTGTGGAAAATATCACAATATATCATCTTTCAGGTTTCCGCGGCCACATTCATGAAAGCACTTGAGTTTACGGGTTGAGATCGCGACAGTGGTTTGCTAGAAACCGACGTTTGCCCATATTGCAATGAGCCTCTTCAGCCTTGAGCCATTACCTTGAAAGCTAATGGAAAACGTCAGTTTCTAGCAAATTACTGATGTGGTCTCAACCTGGAAACTCAAGTGTTTTTCAGTATATATATATATGTTGGTATTTATGAACTAGGAGCTACCTGGACGTGATACCACCAAAATGCTCCTGGCAATCCCCACCAAGTTGAGTTTAGAACTATGTCTACCGTCACCAATCTCAAACTGATGTATTCTAGGCAACATAATGGCCGGTTTCAATCAAGTACATCAATCGGAAATGCTACATTACTAAATGAGTTTTTATTCCAATTTTCTTGAAATCGGTTTCATCAGTTTTTTCAATTGATACGCTACTTACATATTTAGAAGCCTATTACTTTTATTTGAATTTTGGTGGAGGGGGGAGAGGTAAATTGATTTTTCTGGGAATTTCTAAAGAAGCTTCTCACCATTTCAATATTGGACGGTTCCGTCATCTACATAATATATACCAGAATTAAATGTGATATAAAAATATCAAGTGGTGAAAGTATTGATTAACCGAATTCAAAATTTTGTTACTAACCTATGTGTATTTACATGTATGGTTTTTTGCGGATTTCTTGAAAACTGCACGGTTTCCTTGAATTCTGTTCAAATTAGCTCTGGTGAATTAGCTCTTTAAGTCAACTTCTTACTTCCTATTGCTGATCTAATGATTTCCGGCGGACTCTCAATTTCGAATACTTGACGTGATTGCAATACTCCCTCTTACAGCAGTAAAAGAAAGTAATTAAGTGTTTATAAAACTGTAACGAAATTCAATTAGAAATTGTTCTTGAGGAAAACTTATCGTGATTTTTATCGAAGCCTTATGAAACGAAAGGAAGTAGGCTTTAAGAAAACTTGTGAAAATATTGAACAGAACACGCATATAATAGTACAAACAAGTGTCAACAAGGATAACTGAGTCAATAGTTCATAAATAGTTAAAACGTTTGTCAGCTGAGAAGTTAAAAGAGACAGGTGTACAAACCTACCTACTACTGTCTGTGGCATGTATGTACTGCTTGCGCATACTTGAATCCAATTGTAAAAACTAGTTAGTTGATACTACTTGAGCGGTAATCACTGTTGGCAGTTCTCACCAAAGTTGGCCATCCTGAAGATTTGAATTAACATTTGAATGAGCCAGCGAAATTTTCATCTACATATATATATCCACGATATAAATTCAGTTTGTTGGTCGGCAACAAATTAATTTTCTGAGAAAAACTTACTATCTTCTAAAATTTACTAATTGTGTGAATCTAAATTTACATCTTGTGTGAATAATGAATAGATGCACTGAATATTATGCAGCTGGTTCGAGTTTGCATTAGATCGTACTTTTAAGTATCACTAACGTGGGCACATGTAGCGTTCCGATTATTCATCGATTAAGAAAGGAAGCCTACATAGAGCTAGTATAGTGTTCATAGGATTATGCACGCTAAAATTCAGAGATAAGCTAACCAAGATGCCGAAATCTGTTGTAGGAAAGACCCAAATAGTGCAGACTTTTCTGATTGCATATTTATGGCAATTACTGGTTCCCATTAATTCATAGAAACAAATATATCTGAATCGAAGGAAAAACTTTATGAGTTGTTCCCATTTAAAAACTCAAATATTTCATACCAATCTCGTTTAATTGTCATTGTGTGAAACCATCGAACCTATCATATAATAAAGTCCAGAAGATATTAGTATTCCAAAAAGGAACTTTTTAATCGAATTCTTTTAAATCAACACTCTTTAGAAAGAAAACAGTTGGTCGTATTTTGATAACTAATTTTACTACAATTGCTGCTATAAAAAAAAGTGATCATGTAAGATTTCCAAATTGATTTTGCACCGGCCCTTCTGCATGTTTTTCATTCCATTGAATACGAACAACAATTGTTTGAGAATGGTCTGTTTGTGCAGCAAACAGCATACCTCAGACATGAACATTCGCAAATAGAACAAATTTCATATTCCTCTTAGCACTAACACCAGCGCATCTGTTAGGAAATTTTCGTTTAAAATCCGTTATCTGTTATTTTCCGATTTTTTGAGATTCCTCGCAGAACAGGCTCCAACAATTTTCTATAAACAGCGCATACTAATTACAAACATGAAGCTTACTGCACTTTCATTTGTACCTTATCCAGGAAAATTGTCTTTTAGGAAGTTTGTGAGAGAGTGGTTAGTTTAGGATATTCTCCAACAATTCTTTCTTACTGCAGTTAATACAATTATGACATTGAAAGAGTTTTCCTTTAAATGCCATATTTTAATTTATTTGCTGCAACTTATATAGAGATGGTGAGGGCACCCGCGACAGGAAGTGATGTGAGTTAAAAGGACCGGAAATATCACAAATTTCTCAGAGCCCCTGAAAACAATTTTTCCGGAAGAATGTTTCAAATGGAAGGGATTAATTAAGGGTTCTTTCAAATGTACGGGGAAATTAAAAAGTTTACTCTGTATTACCGCATTTGTGGATAAAGAAATTTCTTCATAAATGGAATTGTAACAATATTTTTAATGTATCTTAATAGTATGGTTTCTTAGGTACTATGTAATAGTATTATCATATCATAGCTATCCTTCACAAAACCAATTTTTCCAGGAACAATTTTCAAATAAAAGTGTTAGTCATTCATATGTTCAGATAGTATACAATGTTCAAAGGAAATCGTTCGGACTATATTCATAAAAATCGCGAAGAACTTAAAAAAAAAATCAATAAACACGTACCTCAGGTTGTTGGATCTTGACCAAAACAGTATTGGCAGATTCGCCGGTAGTATCTAAAACGGAATATAAAGTTTGAGCATTATTTGTGTGTCCACACACATTTCCCATGAAAACTCATCAAAAATTTGACATGATCATAATATTTCCGATCGTAATTCTTCCTCTTGCAATAGTAAGAGAAAGTAAATATGCGAATTTTCAGAATCCAGGATAATAATCCTATAAAAATTTTATAAACTTGGGATTTTTTAGGAAAACAAAATATGTTCATAGGTGTGTAATGGAATTAATGTATTTGCACAAGATTAAGAGGTGAATCTTCGGGTGTTTTCTTTTCATAGTTTGCACACAATTGTATGCAGACACAATGGTGGCGGCCATGTGAGGTCACCATCCAACCAGCGGACTGGGTAAGCAGTTCCGAGGCAATATGGTGGAAATATAAAGAAAGCAAGGAAAATACAGTTGGTGCCCTCGGAGAGAAAAGCAGTTCACACTTATTTCATTGCTTTGCCTCGTGCATTTTGCACTATGGAGCGTGCTCGCTGCATATCAAAACACATTTCCTTTACTTGCATGTCTACGTCACTCCACTCTTGGCCTCCCACCCATTCTCATTGCGTGTGCCACCATTACTGACGAGAAGTTGCGCATATTATTTTGTTGGTCAACAAATATTACTGATGCTGTCCTTACTGAGTTAATTTAATAAAACTCATCATTAATTTCTTTAAAAATTGATTTTGTTGTTACTCTGCAGTTGTTGCAATTATTTTATGTATGTGAACACTTAGATTTATGATCTATTAACTACCGACTCTTTTCTATCAATCATTAACTTGCAAACATCATTACTGACTGCAGTAGAATTAGCAATTTCGAATCTGTTGTTCTTATTTCCAAGTTAGCCAGTCACAAAATTGTGACACTAGCGAAAAAAGTGTTACTCATAAACATTAAAATTACAGGAAGTTCAAACTCGAAATTTTTTAAGGCAGCCACCACCAGCAGATGGCAGGTTACCATCAAATTACACAAACCGAAACAGCAACATAACTCAGAGAGTTTTTTTTTAGGTTTCCTGAATTTCTTGAAATCAGCGTCACTAATTTTCTTTAACTGACACGCTAAATATACATGCCTGTTATTTTTATTGATTTCTGGGGGAAGAAAAACTTTGTTATGGAAGTTGTGGAGTGGCATAGCTGCCAGACTTCGCTCTGAAATGGCAATGAAGGTGGTAGGATTATTAGTAGGTGCTTAAGGATCTCGACGATCTGAAAATGACTAGATTTATGCAGCGCTACTGTCTGCCTCCAGTAAATTTGTAAAGTCAATTTAAAGTAAAGTCATGCGCAGTTAACATTCAAAGTTCAAGGCATATCGTTGGATCTTTTTCGAAAAAATTTCAGGGCTCTTAGAAACCGACTAGCTGTTCTGAGAGCATATCGCTTTTCCAGTTAGCCGATTATCTTAAACTTGGATTTCTAGCGATTACTTCGATATTACTAAGATTATATATATAGTTGGTAGAAAAGTACACTGTACTGAAGCGGCACCTGGAAACTTGACGTTGTAGTTAATCTAGAACTCTTCAAGAAACAATTTGCTCAGGAAAATAGTTCAAATAAAAGTGATGGGCATTTGTGAGTGTCGATTGTATACAAAGTCTAAAGGAAATCTTTTTTGAGAAAATCACGAGAAACTGAAAGGAAAAACATTCTCTAAATCGAAGTTCCGGTCGAAGGATTTTAATCCGCTGAACTGATGTACCTAGCAGGGTATGAAGTTTGGTAATTTTTTGAGAGCTTCGATCACTCTAGTTTACCACAAACCACACACTCACACACACAGACCTTCGTTAATTTCCCTTTTTCGTCTTCAGGGGAACTCAAAATAATATGTAATTCCGGTATAAATTCAATTTCGGAAACTAGACATGTCGCAATTCTTCTTGTCTTTCTCACAACTTTACGAGAAAGACAAATAACAAAATGATTATTCAGAATATTTAGTTTAATTTTCAGTAAGATAAATAGTTGGCTCTGAAATTCATGTGTGAACAATGATTTAATATTTCTTCTTTAACTCTGGACAGATATCAAGATATAGTGGTAGAAGGAGCGGCAGTGGAAGTCAAAGAAAACTGGCAGTAAATTTATTTTTTTAATGTGCAAAACATTTAAGGTCATCCGCACCTTAATATTTATCTTTAAATGACACTATACTTGTTAAGCATATCAAAACATTGCCCTAATCACAACTAAATGCCTACTATATGTCATTGCTATCTTTGTCAGTATATTAATTTTAAGAAGGAGGTACCGAACGGCAGTAGTTTGTTGCCAGTCCAACAGAGTGTGCTCCACATTTTCACTCAATAACAGCGCACCCTTGCTCCAGGTACATAAAACAGCAAATTGTTCAATGCGCTGATTGAACTCTTGTTTATAACTGTGAGCTGTACTCAGTTGTATTCCAGTTGAACTGCCTGGGGTTTCAGTCAGCTTTCAGTCAGAACCAAGGCGCAAGCGCTGTTTCTAGGACGAAAAATTTGCTTTACACTTGTAAATCTTCGCCGTTAGATACTATTTTTACATTTTCTTACTGCGGAAGTATAACAGTCGTGACACATTTTTGAAATTAATTTTTTCTCTAGAAATACATATTCTGACATCCTCTGATTATAAGAAAAATGTTTTTAGAGAATTGTATTTCAGTGTGTGCCTGTGTGAATAGAATGTCTAAAACCAAAAATCCAGAAGCGCAAGCTTGATATTCTATTTTGGAACTATCTTTGGATCAAATATGAAGCATTCTATCCAAATCCGTTAACCGGAAGTCCGTCTTTACTGAGCTATACCTTTAGTTTTTTACGATTTTCTCTAAACTTCTTATAATAACTGATACCACCCACATTAAGGCCTAACTCTTTTGCTTGAAACAAAATGGAAGTATAATTCCAAATGGAAATAATAATGGAACAATTCCACTTTGTCACACATAATAACATAACCTTATAACCTCCCGCACATACAATCAACAAACTAACAAATGTCGAGTGTAATAGAACCATTGCGTTGAAGTGAACTCAATGCACGAACTTGATAAATTTAGTCTGGCGATAGATGAAAATCCGAAACCGGTCAGGAATAAAAGAAATATTCACGCTACGACGGATCAAATACCACACCTATTACTTTTTTTTTATATATTTTTCTTTCCGAACCAATTAAGTTTGGGGTGTTCTGTGTAAGATAAACTTAAGGCTTTCCATTACATTTCCAATCAGTAGATTTACGTCCGGCTAAGGGAACTAAACTTTTAGTAAAAATCCTGACTTTTAAGAAAATGTTGAACTTTGAAAGTTGCAGTTAGAGAAAGTTGTGTAAGTTTCTGCAACAGTATTTTTTTTTTAATTTATGGAACGAAACTTCAGTCCTGAATAACTTTATACTGAATTCTTCAGTCATTAATGACCCACACAGTTTATGTAAGTAAATAGGGCTCACGGCCACAAAACATAAGATCTTTTACAAATCTTATGCAAGCTCAGATATAATCAATGTGAAAATCGAATATTATACATGAACAAATATTAACGATATTATAACAAATATTAATGGAATATTGTGCAAATCAGCACCCTTTTTATAATCGATCCCTCTGTGAATTCAGCTAATTTAATAGGGAGCATAAGCAGTGCGCCAAGGAAGTTAGAACAAGGAAAGAGAGCCATAAATAAGTTTTTGATAGGCGAAAGGATTGATAGATGCTTGGGAGGACAGAAAGTTAGTGAAAACCATTCGGAATACGAATAATGGCAGGTTTACTTCAGTAAAGGTAGCTGATAGTAAGGACTAATTATCGAAACTTTTCAAAGAAGATCGACCTGAATTTATTGTGACGAATAATAAGGCTATAAATGTGCTCAATTGTGAAGAAGACATCCCAGCGGTCACACCTGATGAAGTAAGAAAGCATTAGAGTCTGTTAAAAATGGGAAGGCACCAGGGCTGGGGACCTACCAATAACTGAAATGTTAAAAAATTATCCCAATAGGTTATTTCTACTCGCGGATCTATTTACGGAGTGTCTAACAGGAAGAGTATTACCGATGGAATAGGTACCAGCATTCTTTTCTCTATACCTAAAAAAGGTGACAAGGAAATTGTATTACCATCACTAGTAGCAAAAGTAGATTATATAGGACGATTTCGAGGAATAGATTGCAGGAGAAATGTAATCGATTGATGGCCTAGGAGCTGGCAGGTTTTAAGACCGTAAGGTTGGAAGCCGCAGAAGTAAGTAAGTACTTGAAATGCGGACCGTCTTCCTGCACGATGTACATAATGTAAATATTGTACATAAACGGGAGCCACCGCTATTGGTGGGTGGGCTGAGCCGGGATTGGCACCCCGGCATCGCGTGAATTTGTAGGATGATGATAGCCAGAGACACTTTAATTCAAGCAAGGTATAACTTTTTTTAGTCAGATTAAATGTTATTAGAAGCTAATAAACAGAAATTCACACATAGTGCTGGCTGTATGGCGAAAGCCAATGCCAAAAAAAAAGAAAAGTACTTGAAAAACGCGATGTGAGCTCTGACCCTGCAACTGATGAAGGTTGAGACAAGACGGCCACGTAAAAAGGATGGATAATGATAGGTGGCCGAAATTTATAGGTGAATATACACCGACAAGAAGGAGAAAGCGAAGACGACCCAAAAGAAGGTGGTTGGAGGACGTCGAGGAAGAGACGGCAGGAAGGGGACTGTCGAGGGATGATTGTTTGAATAGAAGGTTATGGCTGATGGGAATAGGGATGCAATAAAATATTGCCCAAACCCTTAAAACAAATATATATATATATATATATGTACTTAATATATAAATTTTGCAAAAGAAATATAAATGTTGAAAGGTAAAATGTGTTAATTAATTAAATATCTAAATAAAGTGCACTTGGTAAACCAAATTCAAGAAAATGGGTCGAGCCTTTACGAGAAAATTCTAACAAATTCAGACATTTATACAGTAAACTCGCATTTCTGGTCAACGATTTTATTCAATCTAGGGATTCTAGGAATGCAATTAATCCACCTTAATATTATTTTACAAATGATAGAACCATACCTTGCACTATAGAAGGAAGCTTAACGTTGCAACCCTGCAGAACTCTCCAAATAACAATTTTCATGGACAAAGTTTGAAATAAAATAATAGGCTAATTATTGTATAAATAATTCAAAGAAAATCATTGGAGTCATTGGCGAGGAAACCGCAAAAAAAATGTAGTATAGTCGCACTGACATACAGTCGTACCTAGCTAAATATTCCATAAATCTTGGATTATTTAATATAAAATCGGCTAACTTTTTAGCAACCAACACACACGCAGCCAGGTTAGAACATTCTTCATATATTATTTCGAAAATTGTCAAAGTTTTGAATCAGAAAGTGTTAATAAAAAAACAACAATCTTTAGTTTTACCTAAGCGTTTTGGGAATGATCCATCTTCAGTAGGCCGAACAAGTATTCCACTGTTCATTTTTCATTTAGATGGGAAACTATAGGTCCTTGTGTTCTCTGAAGCTCTACTTGCACCCTGTTCCAGATCAGACTGGATCAGAAAGGACCAAGTAAGTCCTATGTAATGTTACTGTAATACATCACGTTATTGCTTCCTGTCTTCCTAAAACAGAAATATAAAATATAAAGTTGCTTATTATAAAACGGCGCGAGGAAACATTTCTTCAAAGTCTATTGTACGATGACATTTTGTGCAACATCTTGATTATATTGATGTTAACAATAAATAATCTTAAGAACTATAATTTGAAACTAGAGAGGTATAACACTAGAAAGTTTTATCAATGTTTTGCACAGATTCCTGCCTGTCGTTTTTGCTAAAAGAAAACATCAGCTGATGACAAGTTCATTAAAATATTAATGTTTTTTGCAGAAAAAAAAGGAGATAATATTAATATATTCATGTCTATATAATGGACAAAATGGTTGACAGCAATTTTAGACGGATGAAAGCGGATTAGTGAACAGCATAGAACTGGCAACGAAATGAACTGGGTGTAGAGACAAACAGGTCGTCCGTTTAACTACTCTACACGGTGTAAGGTGGAGAGCCGGCAATGAATTGTGATCGGCCGAAGCAGGTGGACAGACAGCCCGGTGAGAATTTTAAAACAGATTTAGATAGACATGAAGATTTAACAGAGCGTTCTTTGGAAGGAGTGAGGTGGACACAATTCAATGTGTCTAGTTTGTTTCGCGTAATGAGTCGACACAGTCCGAGTATTGTCAGTCGACAGTGCTCAAATCCCCGGGGTGGCTCGTGAAGGAGTGTTTATTAATGGTGCCCTAGGCTCCATCTTTACATTCTCTGCCAAAACACACACATACACACAAACAGACAACACACAATACTCTCTTCATTAACGTATTAGCCACCCTCTTTCTTTCTCTCTCTACCTGCATGCCTCTTTCTCTGCCCCTCATTCTGCCCATTACAGTTTCCGCCTTTCTGTAAGTAGATGAAACAATCAACTTGGACATTATTAGATAATTTATTTAAAAATAAATCTCTTAACATTTCTACATTCACCTACTACACCTTTCTGTATTTCTATACCAAATTATTTAGAACTCCAAAGTTTCACGAAACGTAAATAGAATAAATTCTACACTTTTCAAATTAATTGGTAAATCGCACATAGTTAATCCCCACCCCCACCCATCAATACTAGATTCATGCCTTCCAGTGACTCATTCAGTGACTGACTCAGCAACACTTTGAGTCATTGCGTAAAGCAATATATTTTGCGAGAATTCCATACGTGCAATACTTAAAGAGCTATTCCATATTAGTACCGAATAAGTAATGCAAATTTAAACCTCTTACATCACTGTGAGGTACTGTGGCAACACGAATTTGGCACTCAACATACAACTGGAGGTCATTGTCTGTGGGAGTGGCATCGTTCAACTCTTGAAGCAGCGTTTCCGGAGATTGTATGGTTACACTTATTTGAAAGAACTATATTTGGCCAACATTCCAATTTGGTGGAAAAACTTCAGTTAGAGCTGTGAGAATGGCAGTAAAAGAAAGTGTTTGTGTGTTTCCAAATTGGTTTTCTGTCTTACTCAGTGGGCCTTATAACGTATTTCCGGTGGTAAACTCAAATTCGAAAATCTGGCACGATCGCAATCACTCTCTTCTTATAAAATAAAATATACTCATACAGAATGTGATGTTAGCAAAAGGTTTATAACAATTATTTACACTTCACTGGCCGTTGTTTACACTGAGGGAACAATAAGTGTAACCTTCCTCTCTGACAGTGTTGCCATTTAGTTATTTCTTACTTGTTCTTAACAATAATACTGAAAATGGGTACTGTTGTTTTTCCGAATTCTGATATTTAGTAATTAACTTAAACTTTTAATATTTTAGTAAAATTTGTTTGATTTAAGCAATATCAAAAACATTGATATACAAAGAATTATTTCGAAGGATAACATGAATTGGATGGTATTAGAAGTGTGATGTGTGTGTAACAAGTAAAACTACACACACACACCTTGTTCCCTTTAGAGTAATGACGAAATTCAGCGGTGCTGCTTCAAGGCTGGTGGGACGTAGTCCCATGTAACATATCTACTATGTATGACCCACTTGCCACTTTCGCACGCCATTCTGCCCCTCCCCTCATTTGGCTCCTTGGATATTTGTTCATTTATTCTATCACTCGCTACAAATCATTCCTCCCTTCTACTCCTATTTAAGAGTAACTTATTGAAATTTATCTACTTTTTTCTAGACAATTATGTACTACTCTCTCTTAAAGTAAGATTTCTGATAAGAAACAATCGAAAAATTCTTTTTTTAATTGGAGGACTGATACCTATTTGACTTAAATCTTGAAATAATCACCAGTTAACCGAAACTGTTTGTGACTCTCAATTAATTGAAAATTTATTTGTAAATATTTTATTTAATTAGAAAAAGAAATATTTTATAAAATCAAGATTTCTTAAAAAGATAAATATTGATATAGTATTAACTTATTCAAATTACTGGAATGTTTTCTTAAATTACCAATGATTGCTGATTATTCTTCCGGAATTTTGGGTAGATTATAAGAGTGATGCTCAATTTTCTCGAAATTCCGGATAAAGACAGTTGCGGATGTGTCTTTAACTATGATAGCTCTCTCTTCTGTTTCCAATAAACCGGCTATTTTAAATTTGCGGACAAAATTAGTTTATCCGGAAAAATGTTCAAACATAGTAATAAGTTTATAACGTACAGTTTAGGATTCTATGATTTAAGAAAATCGTATGAACCATTAACGAAAAAAATCAGGCAAACCAAGAAACCTTTTATAAACAGTCGCAGTTCCGGTTAACCGATTTTCTTCAAACTTGGAAACTAGGAACGCTTATAATGTTAAAGCGGGAAAACCTTATGTTGCTGTGAAGTGATTTGATACTCTAGAGGAGCTTTGCAGATCCCCCTCACACCACCAAAATTCAATTTTCCTGGGAAATTATTTCATTAAAATAGGCAATTAAGTATGGCGGCAGTGTGCGGAGTTTCAAGAAAATCTTTGGATCCGTTTTCCACAAAATCGCGCAAACGGCAAAAAAAATTCCGTTAATCACATTTTCGGTTGATGATTTTGTTCGAAATCAAGTGATTTCAGAAGAGTTGGGATTGTATCTAAACGGAATAATCTAAGCTAGGGGTGGTTGTATCTAATCGGAATAATCTAAGCTAGGGGTGGTTGTATCTAAACTGGATACTAAGATTAACTTGCTGAGATTTTTCATTTTTCAGATATTTTGTTCAGACACACATCCACAAACTACACAAACTATTTGTTAAAGATATTTCTTTCATGCTGAAGGGACCTCAGAACACGTGTGTTTGGTGAAAACTCAGTTCAGAAAATTTACATGTTTTCAAGATTTCCGCTTGTAGTATTAGGAGAAAATAAAAAATGGATAATTAACAATCTGAAGACATGAGAAAAATGAATGTTTGGTAGATATTTAGGAGAGAATGATGCCCGAGGCAATAAGCGGCAATATCGTGAGAATGAACGAAGGATATGCAAAGATGAAATACGAACCAAATGAAGAGGATTTAATGTGCTTGTGAGCAATGAGTGTTTTCTATTTTATTCTTTTAGTTTATAATGGACAAGACTGGCACTATTGGAAGGAGGGTTATTAGAAAAGGAGATATTGGAGGTAAAAGAGATCTGAAGGTTTTAATATATATAAATGTTCGTGTGTGCCTGTGCTGGAGTTTTCGCTAGTTGTAAAGGAAGGAGTGTGTGCATGTGTGTGAGTGTGGAGAGAAGATCCAGAACAGGTCGAGCGACAAAGGGACGGGTCAGCGTTGATTAAAAAGAGAAACGACCGCAAGAAGGGGTGTACCAGAGGTAGACTGGAACAGAGAAACTGTATGCGAGAGTAGTGTGAGAGCGGGCCGGCCGGCTGGAGAAGGGAAATTAGATGTGGGAGGCAAAGAGGCCGGTAACTCTGGAGAAGTACAGTTAGATGTCTATTACCGGAGCGATGTCTACTACGTGGGAACTGTGTTCTGATAGCAGTCTGCTGTCACTACTACCATACCACACTAATGCCTATTTAAATCATATTCCCTAATATCTATCTATCTATATCTATATATATATATATATACATATAATATTAAAAAAAACTATTACAATTTGGATCGATCTCTCGATTCGATAATCATACTTCCCATTGGTGTAAGAGCAAGTACTCTGATCCTGACAATTTTTCAATGAAAGTTGAACGTTTCACCTGTTTGAAATGGACAAATAACTGTCTTCAGACCAAACTGAATACGAAAATAAAGTTTTTAATAAATGATTTCTGTTTTAGTGGCCGCGACAACAAAATAACCCAAATACGAAAATCGCAGGAAGCTGAAACTTGTTATCAAGTTGAGGTACCAACATCTCATCTGGCTGCAAGGTTTCAGGCAAAATTCGTAATACGGAATGCAATCTGACCGAACGTTTTTTTTCTGCAATTTTTCTCAAAAATAACTCTAACGATTTTGTTTGAATTAGGGATGCTAACTGCACAGTTACAAAGCTATCATTTTTATTGGAAACATTTATACTTTGTCTTACTACGTAAAAGGAACTATTACAATCAAGCCAGATTTTCACAAGAAATACATGTTTTAGGGTCCTCTGAATAACGTCTTTAATGAATGGTCTGTATCCGTCATGTGTGAGTGTGTGTGTGTTTTAACAAAATATCTCGAGAACGAAAAGCCGCTAGGAGCTCAAACTCGGTAATCCGTTTATAACGTACAGTTTAGGATTCTATGATCGGCACCACCACCGCTTCAGATACCAAGATTTCAGGCAAAATTCATTAACCGGAAGTGCGACTTTACTGAATGGTTTTTTACAGTTTTTCGTGATTTTCTCGAAAACGACTGCAACGATTTTCTTTAAACTTGAAACACTAACTACACTAACTACACTCATAAATACCTGTCACTTATATTTGTAACATTTTCCCGGGAAAATTGATATTTTTGGGATTTGTGGGGAAACAGTAGCTTTATGCTTTCCATTAAAGTACCACTTCAGGATAGGTAATCTATGGTTTTACCATCTACATAATATTAATACAAATTAGAAGCATTGGTAGAATTCCAAATTTGAAGAAAATCGGTTGACCGGAAGTGCAATAGGTTTTTGAGTTTTTTTGAATTTTCTCGAAAAACGGTTACTACGGTTTTCTTTAAACTTGGCATGCTTGCTGAATAGTCAGTAAAGTATCATTTTTATTTAAAACATTTTTCGATAACATTAATTTTAGAGGTATATTTGAAGTGAGTGGAAAATTAAATTTACACAGCTTTCTTAGTTATGTCATAGAGCACTCCATATTAGGCGTCAGATACATAAGTAAAATGCCCACCACCATTTTTATGGCCTGCCCAACTAAACATTTTAAAGAAAATTTCTCAATTAAATTGTATTAATTAATGTTAAGAGAAAGTGGTGTGAGTGTTTCACACCAGATCATTGTTTTTAGTTAATTTTAAGATATAAACCAGTGAACACAAAAAGCTAACAAACTCCACCTTGACCTGATATGACCTCGCGCTCCATACATTCACCAACTTGGTCAACATTAAATTCTTGTTCTTTGAATACGAATAAATATAAATTCTTGGAAGAAATAATAAAATTTTACACAATAATAAATTTGAATTCTTGTAAAAAAATAAATAAATAAATAAATTGTATTAAACCAAGCGATAATCTGTTGATCAGTAAATTAAATAGAGATGGACAGCAACCAATCACTGACCGTACAATTATCACTTATTAAATAACAAACATCGATACCATATAGCTTGTCCCAACTTTGTAAATTAATGGCTCTAGTCCACAATAAATTACAAGTTTAAAAAAAGCTTTTCTAAAAGATGGTTTCTTCGTATTTTTTTTGTTTTTGTTTTTTAAATAAATTCCAAAACTTATCGACGCTTTTTTTTTCAAATTATTATTACATCATTGTGCTCCATATTTGGAATGTTTAACAACCAATAAAAACAATAAGAAAAAACCATTAAATGTAAGGCGCCGATTAATACCCATAACTGAGCAGATAATTATATAAAACAGTACTTTTATTCTGACAAACATTAATTTTACAAATTATTATGATTATTATTGTAATAAACACATTATCTAGGCTTTCTGTCAATCAGCTGATGTAAGTATAGCAGTCAGGTTATAACAGGTCAGTACCAAAAACCTTCCAAATTAAAGTAAACACTTTATGACTAATCATAATTGAAAATTTAATTATTATTATTATTATTCTTTATTAGTAAAATATGTGTAACACTTATACTCATCTGCAATTAAAAGTAAACAAAAAGTAAAGTAATGTCTATTTTTTCAGTGCTTAACGTCCAACTACCAAATTAGGTGTCGTTGGACGGGGGCAGAAGCACCTACTTTACTGTTAACATTTTTCATACCAATATGAAATTTGGCAGTTATACGCGGACTCGAACTGGGATCCTCCCACTTACAAGTCCATGCTCATAACCACTACACCAACACCCGCCCCACATCTGCAATTATCATAATTAACAAATTTTCTTCATATATGGAATTTTTACTAAAAAAAAAAAGTTTCCTTTAATCACAACATAAATATAGTGGTGGTGGGGGTTATGTTAGTTCTCAGCACTTAGGGAGAGAGTAATTGAAAGTGATTAATTGTAGTCCAGAATTGCAGTCCATTTCGATCAGATCCCATCATAAAATGAGAGATCTAACATCATCCATGATCCGAACCATTCTGAAATCAATTTTTCTAGAGAATGTTTAAAATATTAGTAAAATTCATATCCGGTTAGTATTCCAAGTCTTAAGAAAGTGGTTATACCCGATTTCGAGAAGATTGCGAAAAGCTCAGAAACTTAGTGTAGTCGTTACCGAATTGGGTCAACCGATTTTCTTTAAATTTCAAATTCTAGCAGTATATTTAACGTAACTTAATATTTGGTAACTAGTGTAACCACAATTGTACTAAAATGACACTTTCATGGAAAGCTAAAGTTGCCCCAAGAACCTTTCAAAATTCAGTTTTCAGAAAAATGTTTCAAATAAGGTAATAAATGTTGATGGTCTGGTTAGTGTGTGAAGTTTGAAGAAAATCGTTCAGTGCCTTTTATTAGAAAATCGCGTTAAAGTGGAAACAACAAGTTGCACATCTGCTTGATGGATTTGGACGAAAACCTGGTGGGTAGTGCCTAAATGGAATGTCAAGCTGGAGCTTCATATAATTTTTTGTTCTTTGGTTGCTTTATTTGCACACAAATAGACGGGACATTCACATTCACAAAATACGCACACACACGACCATTCGCTAAAAGCAAGTTTTTATCACATTCAAGGGACTCCAAAAAGTGTATTTCCGGTTAAAAAAACTAAAAATTTGTCAAGAACTCAATACTTTTTCTCACAGCAGTTGGAAAAGGTTGAAAGAAATCATTTATGTTATACATAATACAAATTACCGATATATCGATTATCTGCTCAAAACATTACGCATTAGTGAATTATTCATTCTTGTTTTTGCCCATTCATGCAACCTACCCATATTCACGTCAAAGTGTACAAGATAATTGTATTGAAAAGGATAGTGTTGAAAATTACACGACATATCAAATTTTAAGAAAAATCTGCCAATCGGAAATTAAGAAAAACGTACGACTCATGTTTCACACTGAGTACATGATCGCACTGCTTTCTCTCACAGTAATAAGAGAAATATCAAAATTTACGCATGTAAAATCAATGGACTACGCTTTAAATATTAAATATGTATTTACGTACATGTAGAAATGTGTGTGTGTGTGTGTGTGTGTATGTGTAAATGTTAATGATATTATTGGATTTAATAGGGTCGGGCCAGAGTTTAGTAAGTAGTGTTGATGTAATGGAAGCGATATATGCGAGACGGGCAATGAAGACCACCCACTGGTGAAGTGTGTGTGTGTGTGTGTGTGTGTGTGTGTGTGTGTGTGTGTAGTGCGCGAGTGTCTATTAGCAGAGCCGTCTGTATGGCAACAACAGCAGCAGTAGTAGTAATGACAATGGTGGGTAGATGGCATACAGGCACAAGACGGCCGCCACTTATTCACGCATACCAGCCTACTCTGTGGCATCACTAATATTATGTGTGTGTGTGTGTGTGTGTGTGTGTGTGTGTGTGTGTGGTGTATGTTGGTGGACATGAAGCAGGCTGGCCAGCCGTTGGCACTCCACCAAACAGGCTCAAACGTACACATATACACACTAACAATATATCTACACTTATATATATAGATTTAGTTATAACAGAGAGAATATATATGTATATAATATATATATATATATATATATACACGGACATTGCACCTTATTGACTCGAAAGCTAGGGAGCCGTACGACGAATATAGCCGACAACCATCGAACTTGGCCGATATAGTCTCTTTCCCACTCGCTCGCGCCCAAACACTCGCTCTATCTCCCAACTCAACATAAACACTCGTTCCAACTCATACTATATACATACACACACACACACACCACACACACATGCACACTCGCACTCGCTCTCTCTTGCTCTTTGGAATTCTATGTGGTTGTGTTTATGCTCAACTCTGTTGGTCGCCAACACATTTAACCTCCCACCTAAAAGTATTCGTATGTGTGTGTGTGTGTGTGTGTGTGTGTGTTGGTTGCTCAATGACACCCATCTACTCAACAGCGCTAAAACCACTTGCGCCAAACCTACCCTTCATACCTAAGCTCGCTACCACATTCTACAGTATATATATTATATATACACGTGAGTTGTAACCAAGAGAAACCCTAAGATAACGTTCCGTACAGTTTGCTCTCCAAGTAATACGGCTAGCTTTACTCTAGTGATCCTCTCAGTGAGGATACAAAAAAGAAAGAAAAGGACTAGAACAGGCTACCGTAAGATCGGCCGGCCCCCTCCGGTGTGTGAGTGTGATACTACAATACTGACACATACTCTATACAACCATAACATTTCATCTCCTAAAAAGCATTAAAACAAAAAAGTAAAAACTTTTGTTTTTACTTTATTTTCTGTTGTTTCTTAACATCATTTGTATTCTTTCGTTACATTTTATTTGTTTGTATGATATTTAGAATGCGCGGTGAGAATATTAACTCGGGGAATTTTGTTTTGTTTCCATTTTTATTTTTGTACTGTTGGAAACACTGTACACTAATGAATCTTGAAATGAAACAACTATAAAGGGTTAAAATATACTAAGTATGAAACATTATAAAAAGAAAAGTTGGCCGCCTGCTTGGTGCTCTCTTTATCGATACTTTAATCGGAATCGATAGCTTATTTGGACTTTGATTTTAGGTTAACCTGACAGCTGTGCCAAAGATAGATTGTTATAGGGGATATTGCACTGCGACCTGAAAGATCTATTGTGCCCTTCGGAGTCTTCTCAGTGCATTGCCTATCACCGGGGCAGTGAGTTGTAGGAGCTCCTAGGAGGAGAAAATCTAAGGGCAGCACTGCTGGACTCGAATCCGGGACCTCTGAGCGCGCTATCACTGAGCTAATACATGTTTTTTGACATCCTCTAAGAACAGAAAAAAACATTTGCAGCGAATGATTTATGATTGGTATGTTTTATATTTATATTGGTATGTGAAGGTGTCTGGATGAATAAAGTATCTCAAAAAAAAAACAACAAAAAGTCGCAGTTACCTCTCACTTCATTTACGTTTAACCACCAAATCGGACAAGAAAGTTTAGGTCAAAATCCAGTGACGGAAGTGCCATTTAACTGGAAGGTTTATTCCCTTTTTTGGAATATTCTCGATAAACGGATTCCATTATTTTCTTTATAGCCGATGTGATTGGGTCCGTAAAGCTGGAGAACGTCAGAAATTTTCTTTATACTTCGTACACTAATACACATTTTATTTTAAAACATTTACCAGCAAAATTGGTTTATGGGAGTGAATTGCAAAAATCTTGAAGTGCCACTGGACATTTAAGATTCTATCATCTTTATAATTTAGGATACATTAAAAGCATTGCTAAAATTCCTAGTTTGAAGAAAATCTCTTAACCGGATGCGCGAATTTACAGATAGTTTCTGAGTATTTTTCGAATTTTCTCGAAATCGGTTCGAACGATTTTCATTAACTGAGAATATTGTACACACATATAAACCTAGCATTTTATTTGAAATATTTCTCGAACAAAATTATTTTGTAATTGTTCTGAGGAATCTGTGAGTCTGAGGCTAGCCTTTAACTGTCATTATAATTTTTTCTAAAGGGAAGGGATTAGCTCAGTGGTAGCGCGCTGGACTAGCAACGCGGAGATCCCTTAGATTTTCTCTTCCTAGGAGCCTCTTCAGCTCACTGTCCGGTGATGGACATTCTTCCCTCATTCCTTTTCTCTTTCGGTACTAAGGGGTCTTTAAGGACATTCCTTGCCCTATTCGGTTATACCAGTCCCCCAGTGCAAGCGCACGGTCGTTTTACAAGACAAGGATGTCACCACCATGGACAGGCTTTTACTGCAAGGTTTCACCATGGCAGAGATGCCCGCCCAAGCACACTTGGCCCATTTAAGGGCAGGCTGAGTTGTACGCTCAACCAGCGCGTGGAGGCCAACCGTGGTTGGTCCTTAAACCGTGGCTGGTCTCTACCAGATCGTAGAGAAGGCTGACTCTACTTTAGCTCTGGTGGGTCGCTTCCCCTGGCGAAGGGCACTTCCGTCGTCATTGCGACGGCAAGAGTATTAATTTATATACACCCGCTTAGCTCATTCCCGAGGGACAGCGGAGCTCTTGGTTAACCAGCGGCCACTACGAGTCCTACCTCAATCGCAAGCAATTGGGCTTGGAAACTGGCGCTTGCGCCCGTAGTTCAGTACTTCGCTATATTATTCATAGCGGCGTGACTGATCGCACGCCCGATGTCCTACCTCCAGTGATGGACAATGTGTCTGTAACGAGAGAACACTCTCCGGAGGCCAGCAGTGCACTGAGAAGGCTCTGGGCGCAAATGACCACAGTTGTTCAGGCGCCTTAGTTTAAAAAAAAAGTTTTATAAAGGCTTGCAGAGGCGATAGTAGCATGTAATAATTATGCTCAGATATCCCTTTGGTCCTAAAATCCTATAAGTATATACCCCCCCTTCTATGTTGTAACGCCAAGGACCATTGAATATTTAGTAAACATTTCAAATTTGAACAAATAATTTGTAAGAGAAAATTTCGAGTGTTGCACCTCAAATTTTGATGACCAAATTAATACAATTTCAAGCTAAATTGATATTATAGGTAATTATTTAGCATTGGTATTAATGTCAATACGGAAGAAGGAAAGATTTATTGGAGAAGGGGGTGCTGAAGATAGAGTCGACAGCCTGTTTGAAGAGCCACACTCAGGATGAGTGCAATTATGGCGCCAGTGCCCGTTAGCAAATCATCTCACCATGGTGTTCTGATCCTTGCTCATTTAAAATTATTATCATTTTAAAAATAAGTAATTGAGAAGCCAATAATCGATTTAGTGACCTTGTACGAGGACACTATCAGCATCATTATATTTACATGCTGCAGACAGATGTGTAGGCGACTGGGGCACATGCGGTCTCCAGTTATTAATTATAAGACCCGCTGCATCTCCTACTTTCCCAAGGACTTCTCTGGATGGACGTCTTCCTGCCAAGGACTCTCCGTTTGTACTGTTGACTTTTTTTAATTTAATTATATTTATTTTTCATTTCCATGTCATCTAATAGGGCTTCTTTGTTTCAGGTTACCCTGATTCAAGATTGATTATTAAGAACAAATTACCATAAAAATGGAAAATAATAACATTGCAATTAATTAATAGCTGATGCAGAAAGCGGAAGAACATTATCCATGAATATTTTGTACACGCAAATCGCCGAAATCGATTTTTAGGCTGACTGACTCTATGGATTCTGAGAGTTAATCAGGAGAAGAGAAAAACGCAGGGAATGTCGAGTCAGAGTTTTGGCAACCGTTTAGCACTGCATTATTAATTTTTTTTAAGCATGACCTCGCAGCCAATGATAACTTGCCCACTTGCCACAGAAGATATCCTCTGCGATTCAGTGTAAACTCTCTGCAAGTTAGTCTAGTTCATGAAAAGAGCAAAGAAGACCTCCGAACTAATCCTAGAGAGTGGGCATGTTAGCACTCTCAAGGCTTTCCTCGTTTCCCTTCCGCCTTATTGAAGTAATCTTTCAGATACGGGGAATTAAGCTCATTTTTCACTATTCCCTTGAGCCAGTCCACTGGGAGAAGGTATTCAGGATGGATCATGTTGGATCCATCATGAGTCAGCTTATCAACCTCCTCGTTATCCCGAATTTCTCAATAAACGAGATGGAGAACCTTATGCAAACATGCTTCAGGGATAACTCAGCCAGTAACTAAAAGAACTTAGAATTGAAGACCGAGCTCTTTCTTTTTTTTTTTTTTTGTATATTCACTGCCACCAAAAGAGGTCTATTGTGCCATCCTAATGATGGATGCCAGGCTGAGACCTTTCACCTACGGCACCTCTACCAGATTAAGACCTCTGTGAAATCTCAAATCTGGGAAGGTTCTAGAGTGATATATCTCCCACCAATACCTGGTGACTGCCCAGGCTTTCATATCTTCCCTGGATAATAGCATCGCAATCTTGGCTAGGTTTATTAGCGTCTCCTCCAACTCCCCATAGAATCGAGATGCTATCGTGTTCAAAGGCCAGCTTTTTCAGGCGACCAATGAGTCTACAATGTCCTGTGAGGAAACCCGTCAGCATGCGAATCCTATTTTTATTCAGACTGATGCAGGCCTGGTTATAACCGCTCAGACAGGCCTTAGCTTGCTTCAGTCCCGGGAGGGTTTTCCAGAGCTGTGCTTTCTTCTCCTCCTTCTCATTTCTGAGTTCTTCCCGAAGAAAATATGCAGGTTGCTTATTCAATAGAGGGGATCAAGCCCCAAAGAACAAGTTTACCCTCTGCCAGTAAATTATGAACCTGTTACATAGATTAATGAACTACGTGATTAACAGCAGGTTTTTCAGACAGTTCTTTATGAGATCAGAATCTTCCGCTCTATCTTCCTTCGGTTCCTATTGGGAGGAAGTAAACTAGTCCTGTGAGCTCAGCACGAATAACACTTTCATTGACACCGCTGACACACAATTTGCACTTGCAAATTTGGCGCAATTGCCAATATAGTCAATGTGCCCTCCTATAAAAATTGCATATTGTACATGGATAGAATACTACATTCTGTGTACAAGCACTAACATCCAAGAGAATCACAGTAGGTTTGTTAGGTCGCCATGGATATAGCCTCTATCTAAAATTTATGCCTCGCTTCCGCCAAAGATATCAATTATAACAGTGTCTGTTAAGAAATCAGAGTAATAGTCAATGAAGTTCTAATACACTGCGTAAAGAAAAGTCAGAAAATAAACTATCAGAAGGCCGTCCCCCTCCAAGTGCCAAACCTTTACCTGTCACCTCCCGAGAAAAACCAATGAGACCAATCTCCGCCTATTGCCGGGGCATGATTATCTCCGGAAATGAGTCTCACCGAAATAAGGCCATGTTACCGATTCCTCTAGGTGTCCTCTTTGACTGGAAGGACCAGGCTGTAAATAAACTCAATTCTGTCCCCCCGCATTGTACATTATAAGAATAACTTCACAAAATAGTGCCGTTTGAGCGAACGGCGAAAAAAGCAATCGGAAGTAAATATTGCAAAATGGTTTTTATTGTAATCTTTGACTCAACATTTTTGTCGTAAGATTTTTAAAATTCATTTTAAGTGATTAGGAGACGGGCCAGTATTAGCTGCACAGTCCAATTTCAACAAACCGTACACTGCCATCAACTAGGCAATCAAATGTTCTGTAATCATTCCAAATTTGGAGGAAATCTGTCAATATGAAAATTGCAAGATGCAATAAGAGAATATTGTCTGAATGTTTCACGTCCTGGAATTGTGCGCTTAGGCCTTGATTTACCTCTTGTGGAGTTTTAGTCAGTATTATATCACTACTATTTGAAGAGTATTTCTTTTAGTGTTTGATCCTAAGAGGAAACCTCCTGGAACTTACAGCTAAGAAATAACAGTAATTGGCGACCTCTCTTTGAGGAGCCTGTTGGACTTCCTAGAGCCCTCCTTGGAGATGTCTGAACAAATCACTTGCTATTGGGAGTACATTTTATGGGAATAAGACATCATTTATGTCTAAAGGCTAATTTGTTTTCAAAAATAATAAACCTGGTTGATGCTGTTATGATGCTGGTAGACAGTCTGGTGGAGACAGACCACTGCAGCCTGCACAACATACCTACTAGCTTAGCAAAAACTTTGTCATCGAATGACCTTGTAAGAACACACTATGTTAGTGTCAATATAGATTATTCTCTGTAAAAGGGTATAACTAGTATGTGAATTGTGCTACAAATACTAACTACAACACTGAACCCGACTTAAATAGTCTGATTTTTATTTATTTCATAATCCAATTTTAAAAATAGTATTCAATTTTATGAAATCATGTGATATCATTTTATTTATGTAGATTACAGGCTCGGTTAGAGCAGGGAATTTTCCCTTAAATAAGGTACCATCAATGACAGTGCAAACCTTCCAACTGTTCAATTTCCAAAATAGTCAACTTCTAACAGATTATTAAGTTGAACACTTTGCAAAATTTCTTTTTGTGATTATATTTGAGCGTGAATATCAATTATTTCCGAAAAGCCATTCCTACTTTATTATTTTCTCTTACTGCTGTTTGAGGAAGTCTTTCTATTTTCAAAATTGAGTTCTCCATCGGAAGTACATATTTTGAGAATCATGTTTTGATAAAATTCAGTAATGCGGAAATCCCATTTTACTGAATGAATTTTTCACGGTTCCAACGCTTTTCTTTAATATCTTCATAAAGAACGAGGTCACTTTGATTTGAAACATTCTTTCCGGTAACATCATTTTAATGAGTTCTCAAAACGCTGTGAAATTAGGCTTTCTCCATACACTCGTGTCATCGCTTTATGTCATTTAGATTCTTCCTTCTATTAAGGATGTAACTAATATTGAGGTAATTAATAGTTTTGAAAATTCCAAATTTGAAGACATCGGAAATAGTAGTTATTAAAGAAATTTTTTAGTTTTGTCTTGAAAAATGGTTCCAGCGAGCTACTTTAAATTTGGTAAACCAAACTGATACATATATATAACTTTTATTTGTAATATTTTCCGATAAAATCCATTATGAGGAGATGGGGGAGGGGCTACAGCATTACACTTACCTATAAGCTGACATTTCCCCTAACTGGTGATAATACCACCAGTTCGAATTGAAGCCAATCAAACACTAATACAAATTCTAATTTAAAGTAAGTGTCCACAATTAGAACCGTGCGAATTACAGTATGAGCAAGGGTGTGTTCAACCAATTTTTTCTTTTTTTTTTGGTTAAATGTTTAGATAAACAGGCTGAAAAATAGAAGGACATTTTAGCATTTCTTTTCATCGTGTAAAGAAGAGCGCACACGTGCTGAAATTGAAACCTCCTATAAATAATAATCCAAGAATAGAGAAATGTAATATTGACAGTGTACGTTGTGTGTGGGCCGATATCAGTAAATTACTTAGTGCCATCAGTACTCACTCAGATTAGATTGCACACATAGATAAGGGGTAATAATCAACCGTAGACGAGCCAAACACATCGCTTCACATGTTACCGATTTGCTAATAGATCTGTCCTACTAATCGCTCATGCATAGATATGCACAAATTGTTTTCAACTATCAACTGCTGAAAACAGTAACCATTTCTATTTATTGTGGGCATATTTATTTATTGTAAAAAGTAATAATTATTTGTGATATGTTGAGGATAACAAGTGTTCCTTAACGATGGTTGTTCTTGTCCACTGTTATTATCTTCTTTTTTTTTTCTAGTATTCTTGAGAGCTGGTCAATGGTACAAAGATAGAAATTCTAAGTCAATGTAGTAGGTGCAGGCTGATTAGTGTTGTTGAAGCTCACTAACAGCACTTTTACTTACAATATACATATTTACATCAGACTGATCAAGGGAAATAGTGTATAGAGAAGATATGAGAATAGCCGAGTGCTACATGCGGCGGCGTTGTTGCGTAGTGTTGTCGAGCGGTGATTTCTGGATAGGTTAGCAGGTTACAACTATTGCTTGTTCTAAGGAAGAACTAGTTTGTTAATCAGCTGGTAGGCAACTTCTTTCTCTTCCTTGCGTAGTGCTTTTTGATGGAGACTTTGCGCTCTATTGACCGACCTTCTTGACTATTTGAAAGTCGCTAGAAACCGTGGCCGAGAAAGACATGTTAGAGTTTAGAACTATATTTAATTTCACTAGGGCTACAAAAAATGTGGAATTCTTAACAGCTAAATAATTATATGGAATTAATTAATAATAGAAATAATAAACAGAAAATAAAAATGAGAATTAAACGGACAACATGAATATATGAATATTATAGACAAACCGAAATATTATTTAAATTTACCATGTAATTTGTTTAATGGTAACAAGTAGTACACACGTTTTTATTGATACATTTTTATATTTATTGATATACAGTTATTGGTGCACTATTACATATGCTTGTACAATAACTGGGAAGTTTCAATTCAAAGAAGTTTGTGGCGGTATACCACAAGTGTAATTGAGTCTATACAGCGGCTTACTTCTGGACACCTTTTCACGTTAAGAGTAAACATTGCGAGTTTGAAAGAAATTTGTCAATTATATTGTGTTAATCATCCAGTAAGAGTAGTGTTTCACACCAGATTTTAACTTCTCTTATTTTGAAGCTGATTGAAATAAAATTGATTTCCAACTTGTTATGTTTCCAATAAGATTTACAGAAATAATCAAACGAAACTAAACGAAAAAAAAAATATTAAGAAAGTGTGGTGACTGCATTGTTATTGCAGTTAGTTGGTCAAAAAACTTTTAATGCAACACTTCGTGTGATCACGATCGGAATCCATTATACCTTCTTTTCTGCTGTACTAATACCATTCAATTTTCAAAACATACATAAAGTTACTTTCAGATTTCATTAAGCGCGTTTGAAGATCAGCTGATCAATGATATTTTTAGAAGCAAGACTACAAACCGCTGTAATAGTTCATCAACTATTCGGAAATATCTTCCTACAGCCTTCCAAAGGAGTAACTTAAATGAATTTAGTTAATTAACACATTATTAAAGGTACTTTTAGTAAATCAGCGCAACTACTATTATTCAATAACCTAATGAGGAGGATAGCTAGTCTCAGAGTTCGAGTTTTACTTAACATCTTTGAATTTATCGTAGAACTACAAGTCGGAAGGAGTAGTGGTTTAGCTCAGCAGCAGCAGACGCCACCGGAAGTGTGCCTAGAGGTACGAGTGTATTGTTTTTTATTAAAGAGCCCATCATCTCACCTGGTCGATATTATTATGCCCAATCAGAGAGATGTAGCATCTATAGGTCCTCTGTAGTCTGAGCTTCTTTTACTACCCACAATAGTTACACAAATCTGTTTGTTAACAGGCGATGTTAGAGTTTCAAAACAATAAAATATTTTAGTAACCATTTTGAACACAAAGGTTTAGAGCTTAGAGACCGTATTGTACACTTTTGGGATGTTACCATTACTATATCCCTTAGTGATTCTTCAGAGATGTGGTGGTTTTAAGATTTAGATGGCAGTCGCTGAAAAGCCAATGTCGTTCACATTCTGTAAAACTTTGATTCAGTGAAATTTTAGAAAACGGAAATGCAGCTTTTTCGTATCGCTAGAACACTGCAACCAGCGAAAGATAATTTAAGCTAATACAAGAAGAAGCGTAATACAAGGATTATGCTGTACGATGTTAGAAGTGTGGAGAGGGAGGCTGTGGAGCGAAACCATTGCCATCTAGAAGATTTATTATGACAGCTTTGTGTGTGGTGTCAGTGCTTGTGCTTAGAATGCAGTCATATACAAAAAGTAATGTGCGAGTGTCAGTGACTGTGTGTTATTTGGTTGGTGAGCCAGAATTCCTCTGGATACCTAAAACCAGAGTTGTACACGCGAACCATCTTTCCAGTTCCTACTTGTCCAGGCGAGTTTTGAGATGCCAGTGTAGGTACCATTAGGCTTGCAATACTGCTGAGATACCTGACTGTCTGGCCAGTTTTCATCCCACCACAGGCAATGCTTCACGATTGTACTCGTGTATTGGGCATTTATAATATGTTCACGGTAAATTTTAAATAGTTGGTGTAATTTATTATCCAGAAGTACCGAGAAAATGGTCATCACTCATGATAGCGTTCTTAAGCAATCAAATATGATTATAATTTAAGTAAATTTAAAAGGAAATCGATTAGGAGGAAAAAACTAGAGGAGAATATGGAGAAAAATGAAATGAATTTAGAAAACAATTAAATATTGTAGTGGAAGGAGGTAGAGGGGCGGGCAGGTGTGCTGTTAGGCCTACAAATGGTACACAGGTGTATGTCGTCGGTGAGGACACCTGTCCGCCGATATACTTCCATCCTGCAGCATCCTCCGCCACTTTATCTACTTATCAATATGTAATAACCATCTAGTCCGCTTCTTTGTTATAACTAAACTCCTTCTAAATATAACTCAAACTATTTTATGGATGTTTAAAATAAAATTTATAGATTATTTAAATCTGTTGATGGACATTTTTTTAGTTTTTTTAACTGTCTATAATCTAATCTGGAATGTTCATATAAATTCATATTAACTTAACATTTAATTAAATGTGTAGCCTCCGATTTAAAAAGCGGAATAAAAATTAGCAAATTTCTTAAGTTTGGTTTGGCTAGGCAGCTCACAAAATCAATTTCCTTCCACTTGCTTAGAAGTAATATTATTTAAAAGTGTTCCATTCGAAGTTTACAGCCGTGTTTGTTTATATTTAATAAATAGAGATGTCTTTCAAAACTTACCATCTGCTTCTAAGAATTAATATATTATTAACAAAAGCTAATTTAAATAGATATAGGTTAGGGGGTAGGATTAATAAGAAGTTGATAATTCGAATAATTTAGACGCAATAGATTATGCAAAAGAATACAAGTTCTCAGGGTTTATTAGAGACATGAATAGTGTTTCGAAGATAGTAGGAGATAGTGATAGTTCTGGACTACGCTTCTGCGAACAGCCGCCTTCTCCTATCCAACATATCAAAACGGCAGTTCCAAAGCAGAAGAGATGATTCTTGATTCTCTCCAGAGCACGAGAATCACACAGATGTAGCGAAAATGTCAGACTTTTCTAAATTCAGTTCAAATTTAACTGGAAATAACAAATTTAATTTAATTTGAAGAAAATTGATTAATCGGAAGTGATTTTTACCAAATAGTTTTCTGTTTTTCGGTATCTTCTCGAAAATGACTGTAACTTGAAATAATTCTGCACAGATAAAACTATTCATTTTATTTAGAACCGATCAGAATAAATAAAAAGAAACATATTTTGCCGGATAAAATCCCAGACATTATCTGGCATTAAAGTAGTCAAAGATTCTGAAGACTTTTTTAACTTATTCTTTATAAATTAATCTACAATTAAAAAAATTGTAGCCCCCCTATGGGCGGCCGCGCCGCCTGCTCTCACCGCTGAGGACATCAGTCAAAGCACCTTGCTTCTTTGCTTAGCTACTGTACTTGGCGCAACTTTCAAATCCAAAAATTGAGAATTAAAATTCAAATTACTTCTCATGAAGTTTAAAAATTGAAGTTCTTGCCCACTTCCGTGTAACAACCCAAACAACTAACATAGCTGATTGTGTTGGAAAGTCTGCCAGTGCCTTCTATAATCATATGATTAAGACAATACAGATTTTATTTTTCTTGTAATTTTAGTAGTAGAATTATATAACTAAGATTAGCCCTAATAACTAAATATATATAGTTGTTAATAATAATACAATTAAGTAAACAATTTATGATAATATATAATATAATATGTATTGTAGAGGCCACTTGCGTATTACATACGTGTGTGTATATTAGTATATACTAATTTTGATTACCTACATATTAATTTAACAATTTTGTGTTATATAAATCAATTATCACCAGTGTTACGTTGAATACTATTATAAATTAGTGAAGTGATCTTCTAATTAACATAAATTTTAGCATGCTATTGAATACATAACTAGTAAGTATAAGTACATTGTTTGTATATAGTTGTTATTTATATGGTTATAATAAAGTGTTATCACCTTCTACCTCTGGCTTTTTAAATTTTCCTTCTGAAATTAACTTATAAATTCTGAGAATGTTTTGTCTTTCTCTTACTGTAAGAGGAAGTACTGCGACATTACCATAACTTTCGGTCTTGAGCTTTCACCGGAAGAACATGTATTAAGATGTTCAGAGTGCGAAACAGAGTTTTTAGTGAATGTTATGTATATGTGCGTGTGTGATGAAGAAAATATCTCAAAAACGTAAAATCCCAGGAGCTGGAACTTGATATTTGTTTAGTTACCTCGCCAATGCTTCTAAAAGAAGATGTCACTCAAAATTCAGACATTATTGCATGTTGTTGTTTTCCCATAAATATCTTTTTAAACTTTGCAAATTATCTGCACAGATCAACGGCCATCATTTTTATTTTAAACAATTTCTCGAAAAAATTGATTTCTTGAAAGATTCTGAACAACTAAAGCTTGATTCTAAAGCAGAATATATGGTTTTTACGCTCAATATAAAAACCACGGTACATTAAATGCAAAGCTAGAATTCAAAATTTGAAGAAAAGCAGTAAACCCGAAAATTGCTCTACTATGTTTGCCAAATTCTGCGAATTTATTTTGATGTGCGGTTCCTGTCCTGTGATGGCCTGCAGGACGGCCAGCCACTGAGAAGGTTCTGCACTTTGGATAATATTATGTATATTATTGGATTATATTATTATATTATGGACCCAGAGGGGTGTTTTGAATGCACCTAGGGCTTGGCTCTTTCCATACACAATAATCCATTTTATTTGAATAATTCTTCCGAAAAGAATTGTCTTATTTTTCCCAACATATTGATGACTGAGAAGTCTGTCACGTTTGATTTCAAATGTTATCGGAATTCATCTAGGTTCTGTTTTCTGCACGACAATATATTTTCCTTCAATTATTACCTGCAATGGTTTGCTAACCAAAATATGCCCTCACCATTACAACATTTATGTTTTCATGTTAAAAACTAAGCCCTTCCAAGTTCAAGGACCAAGGTCATTCAGGCGGGGACTTGAAGGATAGTCAGCACATCGCGGACCTTCCTTTCGTCGTTTAGTTCTGACCTTCGCTACAAAGTGAAGCTCCCCAGTTTTTCACAATGCTAGATGAACACAGTTAAGATCTCATGGGTATTGGACCCAGATTTCTGGCACCAAGGCGAGTGGATTAACCACTAAAAATAAAATTTAATTATTATTTTGATACGTTATCCCTTGAAATGTGTATCTAACCCACATGGCAACCCTGTGTAACCTTCTCCAGGTGATAAGCCGTCATGGTGCTCTTTCAATGTGACAATTAAGTTCATGCATTTTTAATTAAATACGAAAAGTGCTTTACTAATGTTATTTGTTTCCCAATAATGTTTCGTTCAATCATTGCCGGAAAATAGATTTGTGTTACTTTTCTAGAGGTGAAATTGTTATAAGATAATATAATGGAACTAATAAACGACGCATTCAGTTTTCTGACGAAATTCTCTTTGACTGAGCTGTTGTGGTTGAGTCAGCAGTGCTGGAAAGCAGCAGAGATATTTTCCTTGATAGCCTACTTAATTATGTGGGCATCGATCGACTTACGGCTGTCACCCATCATATCTTGATAAACAGTATAACATACACTTGCACAGAGAAAATTTAGTTGATGCAGTCCTTTTGTAATTGATATTCACTTCTTCACAATTGATAAGCACTTTTGCACGTAATTAAAAACGCATAAACTTAATTTTCACATTAAAAGAGCACCATTAATTATGGCATTAATCAACTGGAGAAGGTTATACAGGGTTGCCATGTAGGTTAGATATGCATTTCAAGTGATAACGGATCAAAATAATAATTAAATTTGATTTTTAATGGATAGCTCACTTGCCTTGGTGCCAGAGTGTATCAAGTAAAGGGTATCCGTAGTGTATCAACTAAATCTGGTCTGTGCAAGTCTATGTTATCACACTGTTTTGATAAAAACAGGCCGGATGATGGGCGAACGCACGAAACCGGTCTCTGACCACAAAAATAAGCAAGCTATCACGGAAAATATCTTTGATGCTCTCAAGCTCAGCGGAACCAACCACATAAACAAATATCAATTACATATTTTATGCATATACAAAAGAATAAAACAGATTTATATGAAATTATTAGATGTTTTATGGCTTATATGAAATATGAATCAGCATTGCAAGGAAAGGCATATCTGGTTACAATCTATACTTTTATTTATCCAAAAAATAAGCAGCACAATAGTAATCCATTATTACTGTTTGTACTAAAATTTCAATGACATCATCGTGTTTGAAGTGTAAACACTTTGTTCTGTATCAGTGTAATTTAATGGCTAAATTTCTCACGCTACGTCCGTACGAAAAGAATTTTCTTATGTTTATTGCAATTTCCGATTTGTGTTTTAATAGAATGGTATTATAAACATTATTTGTTCGTGTAAACAATGGAGACAAACATATATAAATCTGCTTTTGAATACAGTTATTTGTTTGAAGCTCATTTAAGCACAACTTGTTGATATTACAATTTGCCAAGTAAGTGTTTTCTTCACTGCTAGTGTTTATATCGGTTCAATAAATAATTTTGTATATTATGTAGGGTTAGATATAATTTTTGACCAAATTAGTCGTAATAGTGCGGCCGGTGGAGTCAGTTGTTCTTTGTTCGGAAGTTCACTGTGGATCAGTCAAGTTTTCCTCTGTGATATCTACACTTTCAGACAGTCTCCTAGCACAATACTGCACAAGTTCACCTATAATCTCAGTAATTATCTAAGTTAATACTGAAATGTTATTTCTCTCTTATAACTTCTCTTTAGCATTGATAAGTGGATCTCATAAAATGTTTCAGGTCAGGTAAATCGAAATGCTTATTCAATTTAAAATGAATTAGCCACCAGCAATTAAGGTTAGGACAGATTACTCAGACGCGGTGCGAGTAGTTCAGTGAACAGATCGCTGCCAGATATGGTTCATATCCAGCGACATATAATGCCGGACAGCTAGGGCCGCCGCAACCCGAGTTTGCAAAGTTGCCTCTGGGTGGCAACTTTTTAGAATGTAAAAGTATTCATTCACAACAAGTTAAACAAGTCTTAGTGAAGTCATTCATTAGGCTTCTAGTTCAATATAAAACTAGCTAATAATTAGCTTCTGATCGAATTTCAAAGTATTGAGAACGAGTCAAAGTTTCAAAAAATGAGTTTATACCAGAAATACATGCTCGAGGACGTCCCACCCCGGAATGAGTAAAAAATGTTTTTAGTGAATGGGATCCCTCCCTCTTCACACACTCAGACTCTCTTTGAGTGAGTGAATGTACCTATATAAATAGTAATAGTCATTATTTCAATATTATACAAAGTGAAAATTACATATTCTATATACTAGATTAAGATCCATACAATGTACCTTAATACAAGACCCTAACCATGGTCACAGACCGCCGGTGGAATATATATATATATATATCTGTATATAGTGTATATATGTACATATTGTACATTTGTGTAAAAATATGAAAACAAGAATTAGTTGGCTTCACGACCAATTCAGGGTAAAAATCAATAAACCAAAAAAAATATAACTTTTTTTTAATTGTTTTTTAATAATAATTAACACGTTCGACGTTTCGACAAACTTTGTTTGTCTTCTTCAGGAACAATACAAAACAGAAATAAATAAAGAGTTATAAACATAAAAAATTATAAAATAAACCACAAACAAAAAACAAAATACATTGGTGAGATTACAGTAGTCTGTACAGACTTAACATCTACTGTAATCTCACCAATGCATTTTGTTTTTTGTTTGTGGTTTATTTTATAATTTTTTATGTTTATAACCCTTTATTTATTTTTGTTTTGTATTGTTCCTGAAGAAGACAAACAAAGTTTGTCGAAACGTCGAACGTGTTAATTATTATTAAAAAACAATTTAAAAAAAAAAAGTTATATTTTTTTGGTTTATTGATTTTTACCCTGAATCGGTCGTGAAGCCAATTAATTCTTGTTTTCATATTATAACTAACGGCCAACAAAAAAATCTC